>JAGDQP010001669.1:0-57667 GCA_022664845.1 Lepisma saccharinum
TTTGGAAGACTACACTTTATTTTCAAAAGCAAACTTCCAATGTGTCTGAAGCGTAAAGTTTATAATCAATGTGTCTTACCTGTAATGATGTACGGCTGCGAAACTTGGACATTGAATGCGCAAACGACTCAAAGATTGAGAGTCACACAAAGAGCAATGGAGAGGTGCATGCTAGGAATAACCAGGAGGGACAGGAAGAGAAATGAATGGATTCGCGCACAAACAAAGGTAGAGGATGTAATCAAGAGTGCGAAGAAGATGAAGTGGAGATGGGCCGGTCACATAGCTAGACGAACAGATGGAAGGTGGACGACAAATGTACTACAGTGGATTCCTAGAGAAAAGAAACGACCGAGACGACGTCCAAATGTAAGATGGGTAGATGAAATCAAGCGTTTTTCAGGAGCTACATGGATGAGGATATCAGCAGACCGAGATATGTGGAAAGAAAAGGGGGAGGCCTTCATCCAGCAGTGGATAGAAAACGGCTGAATATGATGATGATGATGAGACAGTCATATATATATATATATATATATGACTGTCTTTTCGAACTTGTACTTTGTGAACACGTGATCTTCGCTCTCTTCCTCTATACTTGAAAACGTGTAATACGCGAAATATAGTGACTTTTTTATGTGTATATGTGAAAATGTGTGATCTAATGCGAAACTAAGCTGCAAGTATTATCCTTTTTTCTCCTTCATTTGTCTTAAATTTACCTTATATATATATAATTATTATAATATCGATTTCCAAAATTTGAAAAGATTATACCGTGTGACATATCATATAAGACTATTCAATTTTGAAGAGAGTGGTACTTTTACTTTTGAAATGTCTCAATTCTTAGTTGAGATATTAAGGTTTATGTGTACGCCGCGGGCACCCAAATAGTAATTTTATTAACCCTCAAAACTCAAAAATGGATTAAAAAAAGAAAAACACAAAGAAATACTCGCCAGGTGTCAGGTATGACGACAATGACCGCCACATCTTGACTATGCTTCAAAATTTTAATATAGTAAGTGGGTCATGTCAATCTGTGCTGGAGTGTTGCAAGAAACCCAATGATAAAGTTCGTTTTGGTATAGCTCTAATCCTGTATGACAAAATGACCCCTGAAATTGACCTGGAGAAGGTCACTTTCACCTAGCATTACGCCGTCTTGGAATTGGGACGTCGTTTTCCGTTAGTGTATTTAAAACTTTATAGTGCACTTCATTTTGCGGTTATGAGGATCATCATATTTTCTAACATAACGGTGCCTCTTACGTAGCCGTTTGCTTTTCGTTCCTTCAACTATTTCAACAAAAAATGTTTTTCATCATTCGGCTCACACCTTCTCCAGATCAATTTCAGCTGTCATTTTGTCGTATAGGATTAGTTATGCCAAAATTAACTTCATCATTGGGTGTCTTGGAACATTCCAGCACAGATTGACATACCACATGGCCCACATACTGTCTAAAATTTTTGAAGCATAGTCAAGATGTCGGTCACTGTCGTGATACCATCCAGAATGTATCACCTCCTGTCCAGTATCCAATAACAGCCATTTGCTTGCAATATATATAACAGTTTAAAAAAGAAAAGGGGTTTTCCGTACTCTGTATTCGACTTACTTGCTCTGTACGTTCCATCTTTCTCGGGGTCTCCTGTAGTTATTTGTTGACGACAGCACCTATAATTTTGGCTGTGAAGGTGTACCTAGGCACTGTACCTACAGACGAATTTTCATCAAAATCGGGTTCTGACACCTGAGGAGTGTTCCTTGTGAGATAAGTGTTCCCGATTAAATAAGTGTGTACATTTTTATAAAATTGGAAAATGACAGGGTTTTTTTTATTGTACTACTTGATATGGAATGACCCAACAGAGAGAAAGTATTACGCCAGACCATCGTAATTCATCTGGTAACCAATGGCATTACTTCTATGTTAAAATTGAACGGAAATAAAAATTCCCCTCTCGTTCGAATCCTCTCTGTCCATTATTTCTTTCATTATCTGAATTTGTTTCTGCGAAATGTTGCCGCTTTTCTATTGTGTTTGTGAAGTTCGTGTACTATTTATCTCAAATAAAAATGCATGTTTTCCGCGGGCTTGCATCCTGCCCCTTGTTGCTATGAGAAAAAATTGTACACATTAATGTTTATTCTCCTCGTTTTTAATCGAAACAAACTGTGGTTTATAGGCAGTAGTCTTCAACAAATACATTCAACACTTACTCGCTTAATATTGCAATATATGGATAACGCAATAAATCACGATTAGAAGCAAAAAAAAATCTTGTTTCGTTACGAAATAGGAGTTTCCGTATACCATATATCGTTCCTGAAGAATATTGTCTTGCTCATCATCATAATATGCAAGCATCTGTGGTATGTCGTTTAGCGTGATCGACTCTCACGCGTGGGTTCGCGAGTTCAAACCCTGGCGCATACAGTCTTTCTAATTGGTTCCTGAGTTCAAACCCTTGGGGAACACAGTTTACTTTTATTTTAAAGTAAGGAGAGGATTTGCAGAATATAAGCAATGAGTTAATAAAAAGATAGGGGTATCCAAAATTAATAAGATTAGTCCACGGTGTTCCCCCTCGTGCCCACACACACCTTCAAGCACTGCCAGCTTAACTCTTTCGATTTGTAGGCAGTGACTTGCAGATTCTTCCACAAGTACATCTTTTGTTGTTCACACAATGTGTGTGTGTGTGTGTCTTCAATAATGCTTTTCAACCAAATTGCTTTAAGTGAAATACGGAATCTTCTCGAATAGTTCTTTCGATGTCTCAATTGTAATGCTTTTCCAAATACAATAGACGCTTTGACCCCTACTGAAGATGAAAAAAATAGTTTCGAGGAGGCTTGAACTCATGACTCACTAGTTGCTGTATTACGTTGCTACTAAATATTCCACAGAGAACACTACTTTCAACCACAGCTGAAACCGGGGCACCAAGAATGACGCGGTCCAAACACTTGTTCGGAACGACCCAGTCTGTGAACTTAATGATCTGGAAATTTTCGGTGTCGTACTTTTCCTTTTCTGAAGGTCCCAGTCACCCCTGAAAGAAACACTGTTCAAACGCAAGGAAATAATTAAATACACTGATTTGCCCACCGGGTGTGCCTGGGCATTTCTCTTATTACTGTGAACATTGTTTTTACTCTACTGCAATATCTTTTTCTAGATGGTTAATCTATATTTTGTTATTTGAAAAATACAGTAATTTGAATAAAAATTTAAAAAAAAACGTGTTCGCCAGGGTTTGAACTCACGAACTTTTTTTTTTAACGAAAAAGCAGGTTTCACCGGCCAGGGTTTGAATTCGTGAACCCACGCGTGAGAGTCGATCATGTTAACCAACATACCACAGAGGCTTGCTTATTGTGGTGATAAACAAGACAATATTCATCGGTAACGATTTAATGTATGCGAGGACTCATGACTCGTAAGAAAACAAGAATTCAATGCTTCTAATCGTGATTTATTGCGTTATGCATATATTGCAACAATAAGCGAGTAAGTTTTGAATGTTTTTGTTGAAGACTATTCATGGTGTCTACTAATTATTTTGACTTGAAATTCCCTGAATTTTCCAGGTTTTCCATGATAATTTTCACCAAATTCCCTGAGTTCTTAGTATGGTGGAACACGTAAATAATACCCAATGATATTTTTTAAATCCCACCACCACCCAGTTCAAACATCTTGTACATTATTGGTATTTTACAAATGAAAGAAAAACAGAATTTCTTTAAAATAGAGAGTATTTTGACAATAAAAAAATCCGATCAGCAGTGGGAATCGAACCCACGACCTCCACGTTGCCTGGGCTGTGCTCTCACCTCCTGTGGACAGGCACCACCTCATAATTTTGTAAATTTCCCTGAGTTTTTCAGATGTATAAAATTCCCTGAGTATTCCAGGTTTTCCAGGGTGGTAGACACCCTCCTATTGCCTATAAACCATAGTTTGTTTCGATTAAAAGACGAGTTAAATAAACGTTAATGTGTGCCATTTTTTCTCATTGCAATAAGGCGCAGGATGCCAGCCCGCGGAAAGCATGCATTTTCATTTTATGCAAAGAATAGTAGAATCGACTTAGATTTTAGTAGTTAAATAAGCATTCAAACTGACAAAATTAACACTGTTTGAAGATTACAAGCACCACTCTATTCTGTCATATTATATTATTTAATATCATTCCTATTTAGAAAGTCATAACACGAAACTTGTTCTTACATTATTAACGCCCAACATTTTCCACGCAGCGTAGAACAATATTCCACATCCTGTACACGCATACAATGTTCCTTTTCCAAGGGCCTTGAGAGCAGGGGAAGAACCTCTAATCGACAATCCTCTGTCGAAAAACTCCGGATCCTGCCTCCTGGCTACAGCTAACGCAGCTCCGAATCCAAACAATGCTGATGCTCCCGTCACTGACAGTAAATACAAACTTGCTGCAAAATTACAAAAGAAATTATGAGGATTTCATTTTTTCATGTGCTTTCGAGAGTAAATATTCTCTACTGTTTGATCACAAGTAATTGTACCATGAGTTCCAAGCCGTACTACACTAAAATCCCTCGTAACCGGCAATGTCAAAACAATGGTACTTTTGACAGTCTAACAAGTAACACTATCTCAAGTGGACACTCAGAGGTACAACTATCGCCAGATGCTCATAAGTGGCCTACCGCAAACAATGATATCCATAACTTTTCCCGCCAATTTATCTTCAACCACTGGCCAATTGCACCTAATCTTTGACACACGAACTCAGTTTTGTATGCTGATTTTAAATATATACATCTTCTGAGTGTTCACTTGTAAGTTGAGCCTCAACATTTATGCTGTTAAAAAACAATATTCGCGCAAACACTACGCAGCTTGAACCATACTTAACTAAAACTTTGAGTGTGAAGTTATGTAAATCATGTAAAACATTATATTACAGCATTTGTGTTTATACAGTACAACTTTGTGTTTTTTACATAAGAATATCCCAACGATTATTTATGTTACAGAATTAGTTACAATCAGCTTATGAAGAAACAATTTGAACAACTTCAATGCTGCGAATTCTACAGTTGGCATCATACAGATACGAACAGCTTTTCAAAATATTTATCAATTATCTGACAAAATCTCGCACCTGGAATCATCCTGGTCCTATTGTTGCTGGTTCTGAGGAATTCTACTGTATTTACAAACATTACTCAAGATGATTGACAGGTTTCACCAATCTTCGTTAGACTTTAACAAATCGTTACTTAAATTTAAAATTCATTACGCTCGTTAACTAACTATTCGTTAAATTCTTCAAGGGTAAATATTCGCATTATTCGTTAAAAAAAAAATGGAACACTCACATCTTTGCTTCCTTATTTTATTCATTTCCCTGTTAAGAGGATTTTTTTAAAATTTGAATTTCATTTACAAACTTTTAGGCAACTAGGACTCAGCCCGGGATAGGTGTGGGAAGAAGTCGGCCAGGGCTTAGATTGGAAGGCACCATCCCGGCATTAGCCTGGTTGACCAATTCTCAGGAATTCCTGCTTAGCTGAGTAATTAATGTCTAGCGGATCCGAGTTCGGTACCCAATGAAAGCCATTGATATTTCGATCGTTAATGCCGAGCGGAGCTACTTGGTTTATAAAGTAGCAGACTACGGTTATGAAAGACAGATACAGCGGTGATGGGTATCATTGTACTGACCACACAAAACCTACGTTAAACAAACAAACATCAGATAAGAACTGGCGTTCTATGGGCTGGACTGGTAACTATGGCATAAAACGGATATTGGAAAATTTATGTGCTTTTCCAACACGGCCGATTACTGTACACAAGTTTCCATAGGGTGTACTGCGTCTAGTAAGTTGGTGTTAAATTTTTACTCGCCTAAAAGGCATTCCGTCGAGACAACATGAAAATTCTACTGCAAACATTCAAGAACGCAGGTGTGAAATGGAAAGATCGAAGGAACGTGTATCGAAATAAGAGAATGAAAAGTAAAGGCTGACAACAACTTATCAGAATGAACAGCACTCGATCGAAAAGTGAGACAGGAATGTTGTGTCGCACACTTTATTTAATATATAGGTAGAAGGTGTAAAGAGCTTTTTCAAAATCGGAGGAGTTACGCTCTGAGAAAGAAAACTCGAATATATCAGATATGCTTCTTCCTAACAAGATGGTAATTACAAGAAAGCTACGAGGAACTATAAACCAAAACAAACGTAAAGAAAACGAAACGAAATATTTCTATCAAAATTGGAAGAGAAAAGTAGAATAAGTATTTGGGAAGTAAATACTATTTATAACTGAGTGTATGTTTTTTGTTAAAAAAAAAAAAAAAAAAGAGAGAGAGAGAGAGAGAGAGAGAGAGAAAATAGCAATGGCGAAAAAGAAATTTCTTCTCTGGCCGATGAATAAAAAGTTGAGGAAAAGATTGATTATATGTTCTGTATGTAATATCAGTATAAAAACCCTTTCGGGGTAAAGGGAAGAGTGACGCAAGAATTCTACTCACAAAAGAAGTGATATCCATTTTGCAAGTGATTTTCTTTGTGTCACTATGGCGGAATTGTTTCCTTGGTAATAAAATTACTTAGTGTCTTCCCTTCCCCCATAGTTACACAAAGAAGGTCACTCGCAAAATGGATATCATTTATTTTGTGAGTAGAATTCTTGCGTCACTCTTCCCTTTACCCCGAAAGCGTTTTTATACTGATATCACTTTTGTATGGCTGTCTGTTGAAAAAAGTGCATAGTCTTCATACGAAAGGTCGATCTTGGACCATGGTACATTCCATTTCTCGAAAACTGTAACTCATATCAAAGAAATAAGCTTCGATTTACCCCAACTTGTTGGGGCTCACAATTGATCCTCAAAACCCCCGGTACCACCCATTTGAGGCTGAAACAAAGACAGAGTGACATACACATTTTTCTATCATTTGTGAAAATTTTGTGATTCGGCCAGAAAAAAAGTCGTAACTTTCGAACCCCTTCACCGATTTTGACATGTGATAAACCGTTTTAAAGGTTCTGAAGCGTAAATTAAGATTCCGCAAGTTTCGGCCGCCTATATGGACTGGGGTCAGTGCTATCACCAGAAAAGTGAAATTTTGATTGTTATTTTTTTCCGCAGCGCCCTAGGGGGTCCCAGGGAGGTTCTACCGACCCATTTTTCTTTTCTATGTCTTAGTACTGCAAAGAGCTTTCAAATGCAAGTTCAAGCATCGAAATCAGGCTTATAGTTTGCTAGATCCGCAACTAGCTGTATACATAAGAGTGCCGCTAACAGATTCATTTGTCAGCGTCACTCGAAGAACTACCGTTCTTCATGATTGTGTTATATGGAGTTGAAAGGCGCTGAAGAAAGAAAATTGGAAGCCTTTGAAATGTGAACATGGAGAAGATTGGGAAAAATGAGCTGGACACAGATGGTGTGTAATAAGGAAGTAGTGAAGAGAGCAAGCGAGAGACGAAAAAATACTGGAGACCATAAAGACAAAAACAAAATGATTAGGATATTGGCTGCGTAGATTGTTTGTTAACGGATGTAACTGAAGATACCGTTGAAGGACAAGGCCTGAGACAAAGATCTCGTCATAAATAAATTGAACTTTCACTTCAGTTTGAGTGAAGATGATGAATCGAACTTCTGACAGAATTAAAGAAGACAAATTCTATCTGAGAGATGGAAGTGCGAAAGTTCAGAATTTCCCAAACGATGTCAATGTAGTTTCGCTTCGTTTGTCGAATATCGTCAAGAACAGGTGATCGTCCTTGAATTTATTTTAAGGCCTTTAGGCAACTATGGCCAGGCCGTATGAATTGGTGGAATAAAGAAAGTGGGAGGAAACGGGAACACACCGAGAAAACCCACGCACACGGTGTTTGTCCACCACAAAGCTCACATGGTATGAGCAGGAATCGATCCGACGACCCCTAGCACCAGAGCTCCACCAACTGAGCCACCGTGGCCCAGGTGATCGTTCTTGTTGTAATGACACTGTAATATGCAAATAAGACAATGTAATACGTATTATGTCCAGAAAATAAGAGAGAAACTAACTAAGAATCTGGACTTACATACTTCCAATTCTCATTTACAGACCATCCTTACTGAGGTTTTAGGAAGTTTTTTTTCCTCAGTGGTACCAGGCTAATGACCTGCTAGCACCTTCACTTAGACCTGTCCGACTTTTTACCGCTTCCTTTCCTCTACCTTATCCCGGCCTGAGGCATAGGTTGGTTCCTTATGGGCATAAAAATGCAAATTCTAAGTTGTAATGAATAGTGTCCAGTACTAAAACAAGTAATTTCATTAACGGGCATCCCAGCGTCCATCATTGGAAATAATGGGACCAAGAAAATCTCCTGACAAAGTTAAGATCATGAAAAGTAATTAATCTTTCTCAAGTTGAAATAAAACAACTAACAGAATTGTGATTTCGCCCTCGGAGTGAAGCAGAGTTTAGCGCCCTCGCTTTCTGCACAAGTGGTCATAGGTTCAATTTCCACTGAGGGCTAGTGAACAGAGCGGTTTGAAGCCCACGTTACCAAAAACTGTAAGTCCCGTCCTTACAAACTCACCAAATCGCTTAGGTCGTTAATAACAATTCATTAAATTAAGGATTTTGATCTCAACCCAGTAATGAATAGTGACTGTCCAAAACTGGACAGAAACTGACTTTGCTGTACCAGTAATGGACACCCCGTGTTTTGCATAACAGATCTAAGTTATAGTTGGTTTGGCCATTTATATGCTTGAAACAAAGGCATTTCGTAATACATAATAGTGGAGAATAACAAAATTATTCGTTACTGTAATTTCATGAATATTAAACGAAGGCTCTTAGCTTAATCACTTTCTTAACAGATTGCATGGAAGAGAAGTTGCGACCATGGAACTAACTTCAACATCATGTCAGAAATATCAGATGAAACCAATGACGAGCGAATAATATTCAGTGACATCAGAACATACTATATTAAATTTTCGTACGTAGATTAAATGATTCCCACCTTTAAGAAAATCTTATTTTAAAAGTTTCCTCTTCAAGTGTCCATTACTGGTGCGTTTACCTTAGCTGGATTTTGAATCTTTCGTATATAAGGTTAAATCATCAATTATATGAATGATTATTTTAATATGTCTCTTTATTCCTTTTCAGTGCGTAGTCAACTAATTTCCTCAGTATATTTAAAGATATTTCTGTGTGTTATAAGTTGGTTATTTCTTATTTTAGTGGAATGGTTGCTGTAGTTATATTGTATAGCCAGCTTTTTCATTGTTCGACGAGATGCACTCGTTGAAAGAATACATATATGACTACCAGAAGATTTCTACTCTCCATTTTTGAAATCTCCTAGAATGTAAAAATCTATGCTGAAATAAAAAAAAAAAAAAAAAACTGCACAAGATCGGGATGAGTGGAGAGGGCCGGCCCAACGCGCCTTGAAGACCTACCGGTTTCAGGAGAATACTAATGATGACATAATAATGCAAAAGCAAACCTTTCTAGAACTTTTATGATGTAAACGATCCTTTAATTTATCTTTATTCCTCGTATAAATATCTCTGATCTCAGAGGTTTTTTTTTTTCGTATATCAACTGGAGATGGGTTATTATCTTTAAAAAAAATTAATGGATCAAAATTACTTAAAATATACGTTGCAATCTTATTCATCGATTCAAATTTTTACAAATACCGTAGTTTTAGGGAACAGGAAACTCAGGAGGAATTCTAGGGAACGCAGGTTACGAAAATTGAGGATAATAAACATTTTCCTCATATTAGTATTCTTTTGACGACTACACTTCTTAAGAGTAATAAAAGCAAGTACACAATATAACCAAACCAATCATTACACTAAAACCAGAAACATCCTATTTATAATACAGAAATATATTCAAATATATTGGAAAATTTTGCTGACTGCAAAGAAATAAATTAAAGACATGAAAATAATCGATCAAATAATCAACTGATGGTTATATATACAAAAATCTTATGGTTATCTTATATGCAAAAGCTTCAAAGCCTACCTATAGTTCATATGGGTATTAAAATTTGTGCATAGTTGAATTTACCTGAAAATACTGAAATAAAAAATCTTCCCACCACCACAGGTCAGTGAAATCCAAGATGGACCTGATCTTACAGCAATGCACCCGGTGCATGTTGAAATTTGTCAAACAGCGTCCTTTCAAACGCAAATTCAATTTGGACCCACCTACTAACAAATCCAATTTCAAGTCGCACAACAATTTTGGTAAGAAAGGGCGTATTTGTGATTAGAGAAGGAACATTCAGGCCGACCATCGCTTGGTCTCGGAGCAAGTTGTTGATCGCCTCAGAGACGCCTCTTTCTACAGCTTTAAAAAGTGAACGCGCATAGCTAGCCGAGAATTACACGTCCCGCAAAGCACGGCAAGCAAGACCTTATGCAAGCGCTTGCAGTTTCTCCCTTACAAGCTGCGATTAGACCAAAAGTTACACCCGCAGGACAATGAAACGGGATTTGAATTATGTAGGAATTTGCAGGCGTTAATGTTTGCAGACTAATGAGTTTATGTGATACCAATCGATACTACATGGAATTTCACTAATTGATTCAACTGCACCCATCAATGTGTAAGAATTTCCCAATAAAGTTCTATATATGTTGGAAATCAGGGACTCTTCTTGTGTTCATCCTGTAGTTTCTTGATAGATTTGAATTCGAAAAAATAATACTGTAAGGACCCCTTACATCGTTGCTAGCCAAAACTCCAGAACCAACAAAAAATTGAATACAAAAACAATACATTCAGAGATAACCTGTTCAGTTTTACCTCTCTTTCCGTGATGATACTGTTACAATACGTTACACGGGTATATAATGATTTAAAATGGCTAGCATCCAATGTAAATCGGTTAATTCCAGTAAACCGAACACCTTAAAAACCCACTGCATAATTGACAGTGAGTGTTCGAAGTGGGGGCCACGATGGGACACGCCGTGCCCTAATCTTTTTCATTTTGGATTTGACGTACACCTACCATCTTATTAATGGAAGCTCAATGCCTTTACTCCTAACCGATCTGGTGAGCTTTCAAGAACAGAACCTACACAGTCAAGACATGCGATCAACGTATCACTATCAGGTATGAACCAAGAATCCTACTACAACTGTTTCTCTTGCGTTAAGAGGGTTGCCCGGAATGTAACCAAATATTAGCTTCAATCGTCTTGATTGTTTTTGTGAGCGGGTACAGAACTAAACTTTTCTTCTTGCAAAAATAAATATGTTGAGGCATAATAACATGACGTACATTTATGGAAAATATTGCCCTGGTATTTAGCTAAAGAAATGTCACTTTCGGTTGGCAAAAAAAAAAAAAAAAAAAAAAACTAAATCTCACCAAGTTGTAGTTTCCTAGTTTCATCCCGAAGCAGGATATTTGTGTGTCCCAATGGGATGGGAATTATTACACCTAATTTTAATTTTCGTTCAAAGATGTTACACAGGAGGGTGATCTCTGCAAAGGGAAGAAATATTCTCTAAAGATACGCGTTAAAGGTGTCTTAGTGGCCAGGTTCGCTTTTTTTTTTATACCCACTCAATACCGATTTTGTCTGCACATTTCAAAGCGTTATTTTATGCTTTCGACTCCCTCCTCCTCTCAGTAACCTAGTCTCTTTTGTACCACCCACACACTAGTTCTCAGCTCTTCTGCCATTCGAAGTAATCCACCTGATCGTTTTTCCGATTTGACACACTTCCACTGTCTTTTTTTCTTCTTATTTTCATTACTATTTTTGACTCCGTTTAACGCTCTACCTGACTCTCTCCACAAAACGGAAGTAGCGAAATAGTCGTGCTACGTGTGCATAAAAGTGTATATGGGTTAAGTTTACTCTATCTAGGCCCTACTCCAAGAAATGCAAAATTTACAAGGTGAAATGCAATCTTTACGAAATGTAAAATAAGAGTGGAAAGACCGAAGGTCTATTTACTGCACCCGCGTTTAGGACACGCACACAGTGTGAGTGTTGAAGGTATAATGTGCATCGCTTATAATAAAAAAGCTAACCTGGCTTTTCTAAGCCATCTTCAAACTCGACACTGATTTTTGTAACCAAATAGGTGCCATTCAAAACACGAACTGACGCAATCAGTATTCCTTCGAGGTTAAGTATAGTAGTGACGGACCAATTTTAAGAAATTTACAGGATGAATTGAGTAATTGAGTGTTGCTTGTGATGAAATGGGAGTGAAATTATAATGTGGGCAACATTAAAAATGAATAATAATGTTGTTGTGACTTTTTAAGATGCACTGTATGTGGTAGCGGAAGGGACTACTTGGCGTAGAGTTACAGTTGTCATGTGGAAGCGGGTAAGGCAGTGTTTAAATGGCGCTTGTTTTTGTGCATTACGAGCGTAACGAAGAGTGTAAAGATACATGACCGCACCAAACCTCCACGTTCGTATGTTCACTAATTTCAGATAATTTACGAAAAATGCAAGGCAGTATTTAAATGACGCGTGTTTGAGCATTACGAGCGTAACAAAAAGTGTAAAGATACATGACCTTACCTAACCTCCACGTTCGGATGTTCACTAATTTAAGATAATTTACGAAAAATGCAAGGATTGAATTATTAATAAATATGAGGTGCCGGCAGTGTGTTTTGAGTGACTTTGGTTTGGTCCGTCACTACTATACAAATGTCTTCCTTCGCCTGCCACCATATTTACCTGCGGTGAACAACTCTAGTTGTACATAGCGTACAAATTATTCAATAGCTGGCGAAAATTGGAGTAGATAAAGTAAATTTCATCTGTAGCTGCGATAAATATTTGCAAAAAAATCAGTGGTATAGAGCACTGGTGGTGATCAGTGGTATATATGGTTCAATAGCTGGTGGAAGATGGGGGTAGATAAAATAAAATTTATCATAAGACTCATGGGCATTTAACGACGAGATGCACTGAAAGGCATATCAAATCTACTTTATACGTCATGCAAAGGGGAATAAACCGTCTTTTATGTTAGAAAATTATGAACCAAGAAATAAGCACTTTATTACAAAGGCACGTTCTTATCGAACTGCGTCTCGTCAAATATTCACAAATTAATTGGGCCCTAGATGCGCACACATATCATGCTTACCTTTAAGTGGGAAATATTTGTCAGTATCTTGTACTTCAACACTCACTATATTCCTATTTACATTATCGCCCATTATAGGCCACCCACGTACAGTTTCACACAATAGAATAAAAAGCTTTCAAAACAATATTTTAATTATATTAACAAATATATTACAGTTTTGGCTACAGTAAAGAGTAGCCGCTCGCGTTTGCGTATTCTGAATTTCTTCTGTTTACCGTCAGTGTTGCCACATAGAAAATCTATCAAAGTACAATGAAATCAAGGAAAATGCCAAGAGAATAACGATACTAGAGTTAAGGCTCTCTTTCAAGCCCGCTTGCGTTGCTTGCGATTTGGGTGAATAGCGAATTGAACAACGTGTTAAGGCTGGATTTCATGAACGCCTGTGTTGCTTGTGATTTGGGTGATTAGCCAATTCAAACACGTGTTTTATTGTGTGTTCTGCGTATTAAATAACACACGTGTTCCAATTGGCTACTCAGTATAATTGCAAGCAATACAAGCTTTCATGTAAATCAGCCCTAACTCAGTTTTTACTCTTGATTATGTTGTGCGGCTAGTTTTTAATTATCATTTAGTCTTAATTCTTGCTAAGAACGTAAATATTATTTACATGATACATTATTACACTATATGCATAGCCCATGAACAAACGGGCCACACAACGATAAAAAATCTGTATTGGTTTAGGTTAGGAGTAGACGATCTGCATAAAATTTTTGCTCTAACGTTTTTATTTCAACATTGGCCGATCACTCCAGTATAGTTATGAAGAGTTCGGTTGGTATAGGGTAATAGGCAAGCCATAATATTAAAAATAATTCGAAATTCCCTTATAAGCATGGTACTTTCCGAATAGGTGTATCTTGTTGTAGTGAAAAATATACTAAAAGTTCCCAAAAATCAAACTTGTGCTATAGCCGCCATCTTGGAAAATGGCTACTAAAATTATTTTGTTATAATTTTCGTGGAAACTAAGTATCACATCGAAAGAAAGTTCCAAATGAAGTTTGTTCAACATGAAATTATGAATCTTTTTTTCTAATTGCGTTTTTTATTTTTATTTGACCAATCCTAAAGCCACAAAATGACATCAAAGGAAAACCGCTTTTTTCAGAAGCCAAAATCTTTAGATCTTACTTATTTGCCCATTTACTCTCTTAATCTATGGCTTGCGGGACTCGCAAGTTAATGGCCGCCGTAACAATTGTTCTCCTAGCACTATCCTTAACAAGATCAAACCAGTTTTCATCACAAACATCCACTTCTCGAAGGTCCTTTATAATATAAAAAAATTCTTAAAAGCATGGGATATATTGAAATGAAAGTACTTGGCCACCTAAGTAACACATGAAAAGTCTCCGAAAATCAAAGTTGTGTTTCTTACGTCATTTTGGAAAATTTCGGTCAATATTCACCTATTTCCAGTTTTCATAAAACTAAGTAGCACTTCAAAAATGTTTTAAAATAATTTGTTCAGAATAAAATCTCAAATATTTGTTGTTTTGGTCATTCTTTTCACCAAACCAGAAGCCACAAAATGCACAAAAGCTAAATTTATTGTCATAAAATGATATCCGGCTTCAGCCATAGTTGCCTTAAAATAAAATTCATCAAATTATATTTCCATTTAGCATTTTTTTATTGAAGGTAGGAATTAATGCCAACCACATAAACTGTTCGCGAAAGCTTTTCCTAAAATGATTACACATTTTTCTGTGAAAAAATATACCATAAATGACAACTTCAGTTAACAACATGGACATTATGAGAATATGGCCTTGTATCCATCTTAAATAAAGAAAAACAAAGCTTTCTGACAAGGCTGAATTCTTTAATAACAAAAATAACTTCAAACGTAATGGTTTTGAAAGTATACCACTTCATTCCTCAGACTACACTCTACAACTGAATATAGAAAAATTACTTAATCAACAAAAAAAGGAGACCATCTTCTATTTCCACCAGTCAGGGGTCACTACTAGTTGAAAGTTCACTTTTCTTCCCCTAGCGCTGCCCTTCCCGGGGGGGGGGGGGGGCGTCCCTGCCTTTCTCCTGTCAAATTTGATAAGCCACCAGAACACAAATAACTTTTGACTGATAATTGCCGGAAACGCCTTCTAAAAAATATTTTTCGGAGGAAAACAAGTCCCTGGTTACACCGGTTTAAAAAATTAATAAAATATATTTATAAAGTTAGTTACCTTTTCACAAATTAAAAATACCACGAAAACAGAAGTAAATAAGATAAAATAACAATTCAAAAAATAAATAAAAGTAATAAATATAAATAAATAAGTAAAACATAAATAAAATTAAATAAACATTAAAGCTCTCTAAGAACATACTATAAGAATTGCCGGTTAGCGTCTTCATATTGTTCTCTTTTTCCTCCTCAGTTCTTCCTTTTTCAAAATGATTTTAGATGTCCAAAATTAAGTTGTGCCTTAGATTCGATGGCGTCTTCGACTCGATGTATATTTTTTCTTAACTTTCTTTAAAGTTACTGATAGCTGCATTACAACAATCAACATTTTGTTTTCCTGATAAGAAAATGGTCAGCGAAATTTCCCCCCGTTAAATTTGCTGTGTTTGGTCAACAACAATTGTTATCAGTTTCATAATCGGAAAAGCGGTAGAATTTTGATGTTTTCCAGTACATACTGGTAGTCAGGTTTCGTTGGCGGGATTCACTTGTAGTAAGGAACCGGTAGCAGGTACCCTATAAATGTTTAAATAAACATCGCAAAGGTTAAAATATAAATAATTCGATTTTTTTTTCTTTTACTGAAAAAATGATGCGAAAATTGAGGTGCGCCTTAGATTCGATGGCGTCTTCGATTTGAATAAATACGGTATATCCACTGTTCCAGTTCATCGGCTACCTCTCTTATACTTTTCGCTTCTTTCCACTTTTTAACTAATTGCCTACATTCATGCTCCACTACTGTTGCCCCTTCCCAGTTAACTTCATGACCCGTTTCACTGATGTGCTTGAAAATAGCATTAGTGTCTCTCCTTAATCTGACATCATCCTTATGTTGCTTTAAACGTTCTTGTAACCTTTTCGTGGCTTTCCCCACATGCACCATATCACATACCCCACACGCACATGGCACTTCCGCTTTGTGGCGAGTCCGCTGTTGATGTCATCTTCTTTCTTCTAATGATATCTAGTATCCTCATGCCGCCCTTCCTGTACGTCTTAATCCCTTCCCTCTTCAGAATTCTTCAGATCTTCTCTGCGATCGCTCCTGCACTTTCAATGCTGTGTTATCCTTTCTTCTTGTCTTCTTCTTTATCTAAAGGCCGCTTTAGACGATACAATTACTCGTACGATGAATCTTAGCGAAAGCAGTGTGCCAGCGTGAAAAGAAAAAAGTTATGGATTTGTACCATAGCATCTTGCCCTACTGTAGCATTCTTGCTTTCACACTCTGACACTACTGCTAATCGTAAGATTCATCGTAGCATAAATGCTGTCGTCTAAAGCGGACTTTACTCTCTCTTGTTTTCCTTCCTTTTCCTCCTACTCCTCTTCCTGTCCTCGTCACCGTAATTATTCCCTTATAGCTGCTCCCATAGCCTTTCAATGTCTTTCTCCTTTTGATCCTCCTGCATATTTATCATACCAATCCTTTCTTTCATATTCCTAATGAAATTCAGTTTTGTTCCCTCGTCGATTTCACTTCTCTTATGGCAGTAAACGCCGGTTGCACAGTCCTTCTGGAACCATGACGTTACAAACATGCCTTCCCCTATTCTCGTTATTTTCAGAACTAACTAACCAACCCTATGGCTTAAGGAACTCGCAAGTTCATCGCCGCAATAACAAACGTTCACCATTGGATTCTTTCCTGGGCAACATCAAGAAAGTTTTCATCACAAACACCTACCTCTCGAAGATCTCATCTATTATTGTCCTCCCAACGATGTCTCGGTCTTCCCAATGGTCTCCTTCCATCCGGCCTTCCAACCAGGATAGAACATAATCTTCGTTTTTCCCCATTCAAGCTACATGGCCTGCTCACCTTAGTCGTTGCGATTTCATTATTTTTACAACATCTGGTGAATCGTACAGTACGTGGAGTTCTTCATTATGCAGTCTCCTCCATTCTCCAGTCATCTCGTCTCGTTTCGGCCCGTATATCTTTCTCTAAACCTTATTTTCAAACACACGTAATTTATGTTCATCTGCTAGGGTCGTACGCCAACTTTCCCAACCGTAAAGTATTACCGGCAGAATAACCGTTCTGTTTATCTTCAATTTCAATTTCCTTTATATTAATCGCGAAGTTATAATTTTTTGGACTGAATAGAAACATGTTTTATTAAATTTTTAAGCTCTTTGGTTTAAGCCGGTGTAGTCAGGGACTTGTTTTCGTGGGAAAAAATATTTTTAGGAAGGTATTTCCGGCAATTATCAGTTAAAAGTTATTTGTGTTCTGGTGGCTCATCAAATTTGACAGATGAAAGGCAGGTACGCTCGCCCGGGGAAGATGAGCGCTAGATGAAGAAAAGTGGTCTTTTAATTACTAGTGACCCCTGATTGTTGGAAAGAAAAGACGATCTCCTTTCTTTGTTATGTATTTTTTCTATATTCAGTTGCAGAGTGTAGTCTGAGGAATGAAGTGTTATACTTCCGAAAGCGTTACGTTTGAAGTTATTTTTGTTATTAAAGAATTCAGCCTTGTGAGAAAGCTTTGTTTTTCTTTATTCAGTAAACAAATTATAAGCACTAAGAATTAAATATCATATAAGTGCAAGTAATCCTTACTTAAATTTTAATCTCTTTGAAAAAAATATATACTTGTTATGATAGTTAACTTATACCCACATGGTCTAGGCTATTACTGAAAGCTATACAGTATTATTTCATGTAACTGTCCATTTTCTAATTTCATAAATTCCTGGATCTAAAACAAGAGCACATCCGCAGCCTTTAAAAATAAGCTTAAAATCAATTGAAACTCTGCAAAACTCTATGTACATCATCTCAATTTTAGCATTATACCTCCCAAAAGAAAAATCTTGGCAGAACCCCTGTTATTAGGGACTCCAAAAAAGAGAAGAGAAAGCCTTATTTTCAATATATATATAAGCACTACATGATGTTTGTTCATAAAAAAAATACTTATAATGTAATATCGACTGATATGATTTGCGTAATAAAATATCTTCAAGTGTTATACAGTATTAAAGCAGAGCGTTGCTGATTTTGTAAGTAGAATAAAATAATAAAGTGTGTGTTTGGATTTGATTACTCCTCTTGCGTTTTTTCGTTTCTTTGTCGTTAGGATTTAATACTTGACCATTTTCACCCTCTGTTATCGTTTATCGTCTAGACGATTTAACCCTTTCTATAAACGATTTGTCCCTTTTTGTAGATGTTCTGACCATGTTGGAGTTTATACGTCATGTCACTTCGACGATCTAACCGTTTGTGGTTACTCTCTGTAGATGTTCTCACCATTTTTCAGTTTAGACGTTCTTACCCTTCGACGTTTTGGCTTGGACACCCGTTTTGGCCCTTCAGAAACGGCAATAAATTGAATACAGATAGACGCAGCAAATTTCAGGGGAGGGATACACCCTTATCTAGGTACGTCCCTGTGGATTGCCTCTTGTGACAAAAAGAATCTTCTCTTCGTTTTGGACAAACGTGTTCTTACAGATAAAAGAAAGAAATTTACAGCAGGGAACTTGAAAATATATTTAGTTGTATACTATAACTAGGAACAGAGTGAGCAAATAAGGACTTATGTATTGGGTTGGTTCTAATGAATTAAATGTCTGTACCAGATGCGTCATGTCTAAAGGCAAATGAACACTACATCAGCTGGTTAATCAAAGTTGTCGACGTCTGCAGCCACACATTTGTCACCACCGAGTATGACATCAGACTGATATGGGTGCTAGGATTCAGTATGTTAAAATATCACGTATTTGCATACCATATGTATTTTTTTAAAACAGAAATACAGTATTATGTAAATTGTTGTGATTAAATCCTTTCTTTTATCTTTCTTGGACTGACCAGCATTAGTCTTTCTTTTCCTTCTCCTTATCTTTTATTATGTAATGATATGAAAATGTGTGTAATTTTATTTGCATCTGTTTCTGGATTAATGTGAAAATTGTATATTTTATTGAAACTCTATATATTTTGGTATGGAAACTAAAAGCTACGAAAAGAGCATGAGAGCTGGAAAATTCTCGGAGCACTTGAGTATGATGACCCTGCCAATGACAGCTGCCGAGTGTAACTATTGTCAATTTTGCTGTTCGTGTATGGATTCTTTCTTTCCAGCCAGACTGAGCGGCGCAAAGAAGCAAGTAGCCGGATGGAATTTGTAACGTAACGACAAAAGATGGGCTGATAGGCTGTTAATTTTAACTGCTACACCCGTTCCATTTACCCTGTTATCATCACGGTTATTTTTTGAAATTTCCTTTATATTGCCCTGAGACCCCCATTGTTTCACAGTTCGCTATATGGAAGACAGCTAGTAGGTTAGGCCGTGAAATGCTGCGAGATGCAGTCAACAACTGCATTTAGGGAAAGTTACTTCTGACTTAGTCTCTGTGCTTCTATGTCGGACTTAGATAATTTTAGTCGCGACGGGACTTTAAAAATATTCGGTTGAGTCGATTTGAAGAATTCTCGAACTTCGGTTATGTCGTCCTACGAGGAGGGTATACGAGAGTCGACCACAACATGGGAAGAACGTCAAGCAGAGCGCCGACAAGGTAAGTGTTATTTCTGTCTGTGCTCTATTTCAAATCTTGCATAAAATTCTCCTGGGCCACTTCTTTAACTTACAACCTCTCTAAAACAATTTGCTTTAACAATCACTTGTTGGAGACTGACAATCTGTATTCTTAATCTTGTCTGGAGTCATTATGAATTTACGTATTCACTTGCTGAAAGGACCAATTCCATATGTTCACAAGAAATCGGAGTGCTCTTTTGCTGGTTATCAGGATTACATGTACGTAAAGTTCTCGTATGAGGATTTTGGCTTGTAGTTTTCCCTGGAGGCCCCCTGCAGCCATTCGCCCGAGGGTTGCTTCGTTACCTACTTTTTGTCACTTGTAGAGCCAACCGTTTTCTCAGAAACAAATGGAGGAGAGTCATGAGGGGAAGAATTGATTAATGTTGATTATTTAATGATTGAACTCGGGACCCCTCTGATACTCGTCGGGAGCATAGCCACTGCCCGTGATTTATAGTAGGAAAGACCCATCGTTTAAATGCTAGTCTTATCAGCCTATCTCGCTCATTCTCATCCATAAGAAGATTACTTCATTACATATAAATGACGAATCTAGATATATAATTAGTTAACCTGAATTAGTTTTGATTATTTCGATGAAGGGCCAAAACTCCTGTTTCTCGTTCCAATAGAGTCAGATCAGTGTGTAGTAGCATTTGGACCTTAAAACCTAATGCCAATGTGTAGCATAGTAAGATATTAATTTCTCAAATGAGAAATCTGCATTGTTTGCCCGACTCCGTCAGTGACGGTAGAAAAAATCCAACGCTGCGTTATCCACACTCTAACACACTGTTGCCTTGCCATCGCCCAGCCAGCGATTCGATTCTGTGGCTAAGAAGTCTGTACTCCTGGAGTCTGCGATGCAAAGAAATCCTCAACTCCATGTTGCGCCGCCCGATCATCAGGGAAGGTCTTCCCTGCCAGGAAGCTATAGCGATGCCGGAAGAGGTAGTCAGTGGGAGAGAGATCAGGGAAATACGGCGGTTGAGAAAGGGCTTCATACTGAAACTCATGGAGAGCTTGCACCGTTCTCTGCGAGACGTGTGGGTGGCCACTGTCATTCAACATGAGGACACCATGTGCGTTCACCATTTCTGAATGCACGCGGACAAATTTGCGGTGCATTCCATGGGGTTAAGCACTGTAATGATCTGCAGTGATGGTTTCACCTCGCTTGAGAAAGACATGATGGATCACTCCCACCATAGACTACCATGCCAGCAACAACAACTTCCGTGGGAGGAGATGAGGTTTAGGAAAACATCCTGGATGTTGATCGAGATCCCACCATTGTCCTCTGTTTACGATTGTGATAGCAGATTCATTTTTCAGCTCAAGTGACCTTCCCAATGCAGGAAACCTTCCCGCTTATTCCTTACTTAGAAAACTTCACCCCTATAGACGGCTATTCTTGTTGGTCGGTGTCAGCTCGTGTGGCACCCAAGGACCCAACTTTTTCACCTTACCGATCGCATGGAGCCACAGCCTGACAGCAGTATGGTGTGCGCCTAACTCGTCTGCAATGGCACGAACACTTTTCCGAAGGGTCGATTCCACGGTGTTCCTGAACAGCTCATCCGAACATGATGTTGGTCGGTGCCCATGGTGTTCATTTTGCCATCTTGTGTCACTGGAACGAAATTTGACAAGCCAACGTCGAATGGTGTGCTCATTCCTCATCCCATTCTTGTCTCTCTTTTTTTTCGGTTGGCTGTGCAAAATTTTCCAGTTTGAATTCATAAAGAAAAATCACTCTCAATTGTGTGTTCTCCATGGTGCATTTTATATGACCCTGTTCAACAACACACTACCTGCTAACTGTCTGGGTACTCCAGCCTGTTTGCTTGACGTATACAGAGTTTGTGACGTTAGATGCGTCCCTGTGTTGTGTTGCTGAGTTGCGTTTTCCACTAGCCGTCAAAGCGGTCATTTCATTCGCACCAACTAAATATATTGTAGTTCCATCTGTAATGTAATTGAAAGTCTAAAAATGCTATTAACACAGCTCAATTAAACTTTTTAAGACATGAGCTTGATTCAAAAAAAATCTAAAATGATGGATTTTAGGACTAAAAGAATCCGATCCCTGGTGATATTGAATCAAAATGAGACGGGGGAGTGGACTGTAATGTGGTGTAAAGCATTTAAGCATTTTAAAAAAAAACAACAACGAGTTATTGATTTTTACATCATTTGATGATGACAGTCTTCTAAAAAAGATATTTTAAATAATATTCTCGTAAACATTATCATGTAATGATATTGAGGAAAATACTTTTCGTCTTCGAAAGATATTTGTTACACTTGAATGAGCGTGAGGAACTATACAGGACAAAATTTGTAGAGGATATACGAACTATATATGCTACCCCCAAATAAATATGCTGTATGGTATGCTTCCTGGTATTTCTATTAATTGCATGTAATGTGACGAATGAATGTAACTAATGTGTGAACTAATAAGAGCTCAAATTGCTAATTATAAGGAATGTCAATAAGCAGATATTGGGTGTGTGCATGTAATTTGATATCAAATGAAGTAGTAATGCATGTGAATAATAGAAGACAACGTGAGCGTGTAGAATCGATCGTATACTAACATTAACAGTTTCCCGACCTATTCCTACGATCATTGCTGGAAGAAATACAACAATGGGGCGTGTTTTAATTTATATAAAAACAAAGACTTTCGAGTCTAGAGTCATTAGTGGAAAAGACAGAAATAACGAAGTGTGGACTTAAGAGAAAAAAAAATCCCTTTCGGTAGGCCTACAGGCTGAGGTAGATTTCGAAGTTTCGCTGGGAGCCGGGGCTCGCGCCCCCCAACTTCAGTGCTTTTGAGAGGATGCGCCTCCTTTATCTTAACCAAAATCTCCCTGCAGCACTACACCACCACGGAGTACATCTTCACCCTCCCACGGTTGGCTGCGCCCCCAAAGGGAAGATTTGCCCCATTTATTGTAACCTACTCTTGGTCATACACCTTCATTTAAAATTTCGGTTCTCTACCTTCAATGATTTGGAAATTGGGCTTTTGGGGCGCCCATTTTGGATCCAAGTTGACGACTTTTTGAAAGTTTTCTTATTTTGTCGTGACCTACTTGTGATAGTACAACTTCAAGTAAAATTTCATTTATCCAGCTCAAACGGTGTACAAAATGGGATTTTGGGCGGTCATTTTGGATCCAAGATGGCGACTTTTACCAAATGTTGTGATATTTCCCTAAGCTACTCGTCATAATGCACGTTTATGCTAAATTTCGTATCTCTAGCTCAAACGGTGTGGAAAATGGATTTTTAGGTCCGCCATTTTGGATCCAAGATGGCGTCTTTGAACTCATTAGGTAACATTTTCATAATCAAAAAGTGATGTTGTACCTTTATGCCAAATTTGATTTCAATAGCCCCAGCGGTTTAAGCTGTGTATTCTATACAACAATGGGTTCTGCGGCCATTTTGGACCCAAGATGGCGACCGATTTTGCTCATTAACGAACTTAACCGAGCTATTAAGCCTAGAAACAACATATAAAAATTGGTTCAAATATCTTCAAAATTATGGCCGCTAGCGTGTTAATATATAAATATAAATTTCTTCGTAATCTACCTAAAAGTGCCACATCAACAAATGGGTAAACTTCGTTCTTCGTTCGAACTTCGCCAATAAGTTATTTTGTCATTTAAAAGACATTCAAATTTAAAGAAACGATCATTTTGGGAAGCAAATTTTGGCTACATTTTGGTATAATAGCAAATGTACTGGAAATAGTTACAGGTTCAGTATTACCAGGACTAAAAGCTGAACTTACTGATAGGTTTCTGTTGATACGAGACACGACATGAAATTCTCTTCAGTTGACAATAAGCGAGATCGTTGTACTTCCTTACATGACTAATTTTCAGGTTTTAAATTAGTAGAGATTTTTCTAGAAAGGATTAAACAAGATTTCTTCCAAATATTGTACTTTTCTATTTAAATCGATATGTGGACCTATAGGTCTCGCATTTTGCAGAATCATCCCAATATCTCGAGACAGTTTATCGGGACAAAAATGTCCCATATTTTTAGAGACGTTTGGCATTTTTATCATGTACACGTTGGCTATTTATTTTGTGGAGTGTTTATGCCAAGTATTCAATAGAAACGCACTTCGCTGTCATTCCATTGGCTGCTTGACACCAGAGTTCAGTAATCACATATATACTTACACACACTAGTGTACGGCATACGCGTGGGTTCATATATACAGCTCATGGTACAAACTTCGGGAAATGATTTGTTCCATTGAAACAAAAAGTTATTTGAAGAAATTTCTAAAGATGTCTAGCTCTGGAGCTATAAGTGTTCAAAGTTAAGGTGATATCAACACAACTGAGGGAATATTTAAATACATAATGAATTAAGACGTGTTGGTTAAGTTGTACAAAACGAGTGTAGGTCTAGAGGAAAGTTTATAACTGATGAGTTCATCTCAGAATGGATTTGCCACAAAATCTTTTTATTGTGATTGAAATGACCATTTGTGGTAGCCCTGTACACAGTACAAGGATATATATCTTGTGAGAATTACTATCCTCTATCATAAAGTTTGTTCAAGTACATTTTTTGTACGTAAAACTTCGATTATTTACGAGGGCGTACTAAGTCGGCACGTCATTTACGTCATTATCGGTAGAGATAATACCATACGTCATTTGTGTCGATGTTGTGGAAATATTTGGGCTCCTCTAACTTGTAATGCTTTTGGGACCTCGTCCATAATCATTCTATGAAATTTATTTCTTCAGTTATTTTGGTTATTAATTTTTATGAATCCAAGATGAATAACAGATCCGAACTCTGACTTTATATTGAATAATTTCGAAATGGGCAAAAAGTTAAAACAATATTTTGATATCAAAAGAGTGGAAAACTAAATTTATTAATACTGTTACTTTTTGGTAGAAATTCTATAATTTGCTCGTATTATTATAAACTTGAGAAATTTGTACATTCTGAAAGCTTAATGTAATCTTGGTGTAAATGATCAACTTTGGTGACTTTTCTTCAGACCTCTTCAGTCTTTTACCGTTGACTGAGCATTGCAAGAGGTCTCCGAGGATCTTCTTTGGATTCGTGTTTGTAAGCGACCCCACCACGGCGTCATCTCAAGGCTACGTACGCTAGGTACAGAGTAACCACAAACAGCTAGGAACACGGATTCACTAGTAATGGCATTGTTCCTACCAATATCAGGGTAGGCGGTAAATTTGAATTATGAGAATAGTTTGATATACCCGCTGCTAGGGAAATAAGTATACATGTATTGCCTATGTAGAAGGCGAAGAAATAAATATATGTATCAAGTCTACATGATGTATATGGTAAATGATATTTAAAGAACTGAAATTAAGTATAAAAGAACGAAAGATAGAATGGAAAAGAAAGAGAAGCGTATTCTCATTTTATCTATATATACGAGGTGCTAATAAAGAGTTATGGAAATTTTTCATGCATTTGTTTATAGAACTATAGGCCTATTCTGTGAACCCATATGACCCTGAGAGAAAGACTAAAAACAGACGAGATGACAAAGGAAAGATATTATTATTACTACCACACCATTCACTCGTCTTATTTAATTACATTACAAATTCCAAACCTGCACTTCTTTCACAAAGATAAAGGGGATCAATATCCATCCTTATACTACAGTTAATTTAATCTTGCTGCATTGCCGGGTAGTTTTGTAACACCATTATAATTATATTTGTCACCATTCTAAACAAGATTGTCCAGATATAACACAAAATATTGTAAAATGTTTGTTTACTTAATATTTGCCAAACATTTTTTATTTAGGCAGAAAGAGTACATGAAACATTATTTAGTCCACACAGATGTAGCATTCATCTTGCGCTTATCTTCTTCAATGAGGTACTGGACTAAGTCAGTGAGACTTTCAAATTCAGTTCTTCCTTCAGGATTTCTTCGTACTTTGGGAAAAATTCCATCAAACTTCTTTTGTGCTTCATGCATCTGAAATATTTTTCATTTAGCAATTATATTAGTAAGGCTTAATGTTTAATTTTTAAACCCAAGTAATCATACTTATAATGCTTACATAGATTATGTTTTTCTTATTTACAGAAATGGTATAATTAACAAGCATGTTAAGTTACTTGTTATGTTTATTTTGAGGTAACTTTGCACAAAAAATTAGTATAAGGCTGTGTTTTTCTTTCATTGAATTCGTGAATGTGTTCCTGTCTGTGTGATATATGTGTCTGGTATGAAAACTAAGTCCTCTTACAGACAGAACTCAAGAATGTAGAACTTGTTATGTTTAGTAGGTAACTTTGGCTCAGACGCTGATAGGGTTGGAGGACAGGATGTGGGAAGTTAGCTAGGTCCTGGTTTGAAAGTACCATATTGACATTAGCGTGGTGTGGCTGAAGGAACTCCAGTTCGGATAACTGGTTGCTAGATCCATCACAGGACCTTTCGAATACGAATCCAACGCTGTACCATCTGAATTATGACTATAGAACTCAAGAATAATACTAAATGTTGGCTACTTTTCTTTCAAACAGTAAGAAAATGCGGGCTTGGAGAGAGAAATACAAGCGGCCAGGAATTAATTGATTTTTTTGTAACCAACATCCGATAGAGATGGGAAACACCAACTTAAAAGACGACGATACGCTTGGGTATGCCCAGACAACAAAAGATTTAAGGTTGATTACGTACTAATTCAGGAGAGGTTTAGAAACTGTTTGAAGAATGCAAGAAACTTTTCCTGGAACTGCTACTCACTCTGAACACGCCGTATTTGCCGGCGTATAGGACGCACCAAAGTATAAGATGCATCCTCTTTTTTAGGACAATTTTCGGGGGAAATACGTTAAAATTCCATTAGCTTCGGCATTTTTGAAAGGCAATCTTACGTCAGCAATATCTTAGACCCTTCATTGAAAATTACAAAAGAAATGTAACGGAAGCAAAGGAACTGAAATACGACACTTCAAATTCAACAGTATTGTTAATGTACTTACACAATATTGCCGACAGTTGTTTGTATTTGCCGAAGTATAGGAAGCACCGGCGTATAAGACGCACCCTCATTTTAAGGACGATTTTCGATTGAAAAAAAGTGCGTCTTACATGCCGGCAAATACGGTAATTAATTTACCATAGATAGATAAAAACTTAAAAATATACGTAGAAGAAATACAGGAGGCTGGTCTGAACCTCAGATGCCTATAGGCCATAAATAACATTCTAAAGAAATACACGAATGAGGAATTTAGCACTGAAGAAGTTTAGAAACTACGAAATGAAACAGAAATTTGTGGAAACGTTTGAAGAAAAGTATTCAAATTCGGTGGGAACAGATGGAATTACTAATAGACAGGGTGATTTTTTTAAAAATCAATGTTTACACTATGCAACAGAACAAGTAATAAGATACCATGAAAAGAAAAGCAATAAGAAAGAATGGTTACAGAAGAATTGTTGAAGAAAATGAAGTAGAGAAAAAATGGAAGTGTATAGAGACAAAGGAAGATAAAAAGATGTACAGAAAGTTAATGAATTTCGAAGAGAAACAGAAAAAGTAAGATAAATACGCACTACGAAGAAACAAAAGACATGGAAAGAACATGAAGATGTGATTTGTTATACAAGGAAGCAAGAACGATGGAATTCGGAATAAAAGGAAATAAATCTGTTTGGTCATTGGTGGACAAAAAGTATGACCGCATTAGTGAACGGAAAAAAATATTGGATAGATGGTAAGAATACACAGAAGAGCAGTAGGAAACGTCTAAATGACCAGAGACATTAAGTATAGAAACAGCAGAAGTAAGTGGTGTTGATAAAGAGATCAAAATACTAAAGATAAGAATTTGAGAAGGCTTTTAGTGAGATGAAAATAGATATAACAATATGTGTAGATAGTTTTCCGATTGAATTTATAAGTAAAAATGACTGGGAGTGAAAGGAAAAGGCGAAATTGCCGCGAGTCTGCAAATAAATTTATTACTTAGGAGAATGGCCAAATGACGCTCTAGAAACAGTAATAACTCCATTGGCAAAGAAGAAGAATGCAAGAGGATGTAAAGTTTACCTGACTATCAGGCTAAGAGCACACTCAGCGAAGAGTCTTCTGCGAGTATTAAACATGAGATTTCCCGGTAGGGTAAATGGAGAAATTTGAGAGGAACAGTTTAGGTTTCGAAAAGGGGAAAGGAACAAGAAACCCGATCAGATTGTTAGGAACAATAGGAGATAGATACACAGATAAAGTTAAGGAGGTTTACGTACCATTTGCTGATTTGG
The DNA here is from genome assembly GCA_022664845.1 of Lepisma saccharinum. Taxonomy (NCBI): domain Eukaryota; kingdom Metazoa; phylum Arthropoda; class Insecta; order Zygentoma; family Lepismatidae; genus Lepisma; species Lepisma saccharinum. The sequence continues at coordinate 28,288 of JAGDQP010001669.1, forward strand.
AAAAGGCATTCGATCGAGTTAACTGGAAAATCTTAATGCAAGTATTAAAGAATGCGGGTGTGGAAGGAAAAGATCGAAGAATTATCAGGAACTTGTAATCTAAATAAGAGAATGGGGGTAAAGGTGGACAAAAACTTATCAGAACGAACAACAATTGACCGAGGAGTGAGATAGACAATTGTCTCTCACCAACTTTATTTAATATATGTCAAGAAGAGTTTGTAAGAGATTCCTTGAAAGCGAAGGAGGCGTTATCAAATGCAATATTTACGGACAAATGGTTCTTCTTGCAGAAAATTAAAGACCACTTGCAACATGTTAAAACAGTTGCAGGAAAGCTGTGAGGAGCACGGAATGAAAGCATGTAAATAAAACGAAATGGATGGTAATTGGAACAAATTGAACCAGAGCAAACATGAAGATTGAAATAGAAAAATCTAGAACCGGTAACCAGCTTCAAGTAGGCCTGTTTGGGTAGTATTTTAAGTGAGGCTATGCAATATAAAAAAGGCCAAAGCGAGAATAGCGATGGCGAAACCGACTCACCAGGTGACAGAAGTCCGATTTTGATGAAAATTCGTATGTAGGCACAGTGCCTAAGTAAACCTTCACAGTCAACATTATAGCTACAATGGTCAACAAATAACGACAAGGGAACCCGAGGAAAATAGTACGTACAGAGAACGTAAATCGAATACAGAGAAAGAAAAATGCCTTTTCTTTTACAAACTGTTAAAAAAATTGAAAGCAAATAGCTATTAATGGATACTGGACAGAAGGCGATAGATGCCTGATGTCAATGACCGCCATCTTGACTGTTTCAAGATTTTTAAATAAGTGGGTCATGTGATATATCAATTTGTGTTGAAATGTTCCAAGAAAACAAAACAATGATGAAGCTCGTTTTGACATAATTCGAACCCTGTACGACAAAATGCCACGTGAAATTGATTTGGAGAATGTGTGAATCGAATGATGAAAAAATTGAAACAATAGAAGGATCAAAAAACCAAATGGCTACAGAAAAGGAACCATTATGTTGGGAAATATGATCTCCATGGCCGTAACGTGAAGTGCGCTACAAAGTTGTAAATACACTAACGGAAGTCGAAGTTCCAATTTCAGGAATGCGTAATGCTAAATGAAAGTGACATTCTCCAGGTCAATTTAATGTGTAATTTTGTCATACAGGGTTAGAATTATGCCAAAACTAACTTCTTCATTGAGTTTCTTGGAACGTTCCAGCACAAATTGAAATATAACATGACCCACTTAAAAATATAAGGATAGTCAAGATGGCCGATTTTAGGATTGCATTAATTGACGTCATAGCTTCCAGCATGTATCGCCTCCTGTCCAGTATCCATTAATAGCTATTTGCTCTTAATATATTTAACAGTTTGTGAAAGAAAATTAGTTTATCTTACTCTGTATTCGATTTATTTGCTCTCTACGTTCCATCTTTCTCGGGTTCCCTTGCCGTTCTTTATTGACCACAGCAGTTATAATTCTGGCTGTGATAGTTTACTTAGGCACTGTACCTACTTTACGAATTTTCATCAAAATTGGGCTCTGTTATCTGATAAGTGTTCCTTGTAAGAAGACTCTCTTCTGCGGATCGTTGAACAAAGACTTGGGGAAGAGATTAATTACGGGTAAATGTTTTGTATGGAGCATTGGGAGCAGAGGATCAGCAATATAGACTCTACGAAAGAGTGAAGAAAGAAACTTGGAAGCTTTTGAAATGTGAACATGGAGAAGAATTAAAATAGCATCTAAATACAGAAGTTAAGACATGGAGAAGTACTGAATAGAGAGGCCAGAGACAAACAATCCTGGAGACAATAAAAAGACAATCTGGTTAGGACAGACTGCGGGATGTAATTGAATATACCATTGAAGCACAAAGAGGAAGAAGATGAATCTAACTCCGTTTCAAAATTAAGGAAGATAAATCGAATGTTGACATAAAATCGAAATCGCACTTTCTGGAAGAAGAGATTTATACCTTAGTATAGGATGAGATCTTTGCTCTACTATACATAGAACCTAAGGGATTAGTACTCTTGTTTTAGATTTCGGCTAAAATTCTTTCTTACTTTGGATTCAAATATATACAAGTTTATGTATCAACTCGTACTTCAGATTAGTTGTTCTTACCTTTTTTCACAAGAAACCTTCTTTGACGTAAATATTTATCACAGAAAAATTGAGACCCTGATTTGCCAGATTCCGGTCGAGTATACTTTTGTTCTGAACGAAACACATACTAACAGCCAATAACTAGTCTGAGCATCTACTTGTAACTTCTTATTATAAAAGTGAGGTGGTCTTCCGCATCATCTCAGGGTTCCTTATTCTTCTTCATGGCTCCTTGTAGTGTAATTAAATGAACACTTCTTTTGACACATTATATTTCACACGCAAGAGTAGTGCCCCAAAGCGCACCTGACGAAGGTGTTGGGCGAGATATCAGTCTATAAATTGCCTTAATATTAATAATTGAAATAATAAAACTAATAGGAGGATAACAATATTTATTCCTTTTAGTTCATAGAGCATCGGACTCCAGGACATTATCACAACATAAAAAATCCATCCAGGTATACAGTTATGTATTATATACGTATATACGGTGATTTAATATATGTGAAAATTATAATTAACTGTCGTTTAAATTCAAATTAAATATGAAAAATATGAATTTAATTTTGGAAAACATAATTCTATACTTGGTTAAACACAAAATAAAATAATCAATTTTGAAAAATAATATTTGCTAATAATTGTTCACTTGAAACATACCATTTTGCGGTGCTGCCATCTTGTGAGCACTATTTCAGACATTTGAATAATGTCATCTCATGTCAAGTTAATTTTTAGTCCCTTTTCATTGATATATCTACCGGTACATCAAAGAATTATTGATTACAAGAGTCTGCCACATAAGTATGTACATTACCATAGTTACAATTTACGTTACCGACAAAATAGTACGGTTCTGCTTTCAATATCTCTAATAATTTTCCAAATTATATTATTTTGGCCGATATAAATTTTAACAGCTGTACTGGCAATCAAAGAACAAACTTCCTCAATTTCATCATTATCCATACAAATGGAAAATTTCACGTACTACCAACGTAACAAATGTATAGTAAAGAGACAATTAAATTTTCTCCTTTGCCCTCCGGGTCACTGGGTAGAAATCGGAAACACCAGGTCCAAAGCATAGACCCAGTGACCTATTTCAGTTCTGATCCCACCTGATTTGAAAATTTAAAGAACCCTCATGCTTTAAAGCCACAGAAGCCTCCAGACCAAGTATCCTCTTGTCGATTCACCCATCCAACTTTCATCAGTCTTCAGCAAGATATTGGAACGTATCAGTGATTAGTATCAGTGATCATCTATTACGACTCATAAATGTCGTCACCAATCACGATAATCGAACAAAACCATCATGGCTTGTATCATTCGACCTCGAGAATGCATTTGACAAGGTATGGCATACATAAGTCTCATTGCAAAACTTTTTTCCCCTTTTCCAATAATCTACGTTCTCTTCATCTTCAACTTCTGTTCTATCGTCTTACCTACGCCTATATCACTGACAGTTTCTCTTCCCCGATATTCATTAATTCAGGTGTATCACAAGGATCAGCTCTATTTCCTCAATTGTAGTTACTATTCGTTGCTGATTTACCACCCGCTTCTCCTGAAGTGCATATATTTTAGTACGCAGACAACCTTTCTCTCAGCAGAAAACATTATGTCTCAAATCAACAACTGAGTGCAAACGCCATAAACAATTTCCTTCACTGGTGAAATATCTGGAGGCCGAAGCTAAACCCAATAAAATCACAAACCAGTCTTCTTGTCTCGCAAGGAACTCACGGAGCCTCATTGCATCTTCTGAATATTCAGGTCAACAATTCATCACTACACATCAAACAGTGTTAAATACCCGGGACTAATACTTGACAAACAGCTCTATACAACTTGGGGATTACGAGAAAGCATAGAGATCAATGCATACAAAATCTTTCTTAGGCACATTCTGGCCTATGAATATACTGCCTGGTTAGCCGCTGATTTATTTTACTATCAGAAACTCAGTTGTACAACGTCACGCATTGCCTATCCGCTCATGCTTCCCAGTTTCACCCCAGCGCAAGACTTTCTCTTAAATCCTACATAACACTTAGGATCACCCATAGTCAAGCTCTTCACAAACCGACTTCAGAATAATCACCCTATGCTCAATGATACCGTGCCTACAGCTGTTGATTACGCAATATACACTCCCGAAGTTCACTAACCCCTCTCCCTACTTCTTACAATATATCATTATACGATTCGAACTAACCATCTTGACACCCAACTTACCGAGTTTTCTCGCATAGACACTTCATCGCTACTCATCGTTCCATTTTTCGCAGCATAGTAATCCTCTGTTACTGATAGGAACCCCGCAAATCTCTGCCTACAACCGCCAATTTTGGCTCTACATTCGCCAAACTGAAAATCTTGGTAGTAATCCTGAGTTCCACCTTGACTGATATCGTTATTAACTTCGACTTCCGGATGGAAAGCTCTAGTTGCATACTTCTTGGAGTCTTCAATGCCTGCAGATGTCTACAAATAATTGTCCTTACGAACTTGACGAAATACTGTAGAATGTTTGATAAAGTCGTCTGCAAGTTGTTTGTGCATAGCTACCAAATTCCTAAAAAAATTGTCCTAACACATGGAGTGCCTTTATTTCATATCCTGCAACTAGGAGCTGGGGGAGTGTTAAGGTATGAGTAGCAATATTATATATACAAAGTGACCGTACTGTTGTGGTGTAATGGACACAATATCCGACCGGAAACTGGGAGACCCGCGTACAAGTTCCTGGTCACGGCAGCTGTCATTTTTTTTGTTTTTTTGTTTTATTTTCAATTCGTATTTTGGAAATTTCTCTAAAAATATTTCATTCTTTACTATGGTGTGAGAACTAAGTTTTATTCTATTGATTGCCGGTTTTCCTATGCTAAATAGATATTTGAGCTTTTATATAATGTGCTAGTAATTTGGGAAACGAGCTGAGCTATTCAAGCTAAGACCCAATTTCTTGCGAGATAGTGGTAAATTGGAATGACCAGCGTTAATGAAGAGTTGGTGCTCTGTCAGTACGTTAAAATTTCTTTAGTGGTGAAACAAGCTTTGGGTTTTACGTAATATAACACGTGCGAATGGGCAACACAGTTTCTATCACTAGATGGACATTGTTTTTAACATAAATCATTAATAAATCGTCAAGTAAAGTACAACATTGTTTGTACTACCGCGAATACAAACAATGTACTCAATTAATGTTTCATTGCAATCTGTATGAAACACATATTGACAATTCATATGAGAAAATAGGTGGGTTTCAATGGGGAAAAATATTATGTTCCATCGTGGGTGAGAATCTGGAGGAAAAGAGGTCGTTAGGAAGACCAAGACGTCGTTGGGAGGAAAATATTAGAAGGGATTTCCGAGAGGTCGCTGTTCTTGATGAAAACTGGCTTGATCTTGCCCAACATATAATCCAATGGCAAACATTTATTACTGGGGCGATGAACTTGCGAGTTCTGTATGCCGTAGTGTTATTTAGGTAGTTGTAGTTTTGATAGGATGGTATTATCAGATTATTTCAAATATAAATTTTCACATAATCATTCTAAAGCATGGAAGGGAACAGTTAGAAACATATTAGACCTGTTTTACACTCGCTGTTTTTATTGAATTAATCATGGGCATTATAGACAAAATACATTAGCAAACTTTGGAATTACACGTTACAATTAATCGATTGTTTAAATTACTAGCTCATCTGTTAAACATTTATAGAAATGAATATTTCTTATTTAGTAATAACGCTTACTCATGGAATAGGCTCAAGAATTTGTATCTACTTTCGTCACCAACCTTTGATTCAAATATTCTTGTACAACAAACTTATAATCATATCGTATTATTACGCAAAAATAGGAACAAGAATTTGTATCTAGAAATATCTTGAATATTAACTGCAATTTACCAATACTATACTTAAATTCGACTCTAAAACAATATCTGTTCGGTAACTCAAGTTATGTAATATGCTCATCCAATGGAAATACGAGGGGCGTTCCATATTGATTTACACTTTATTTTTTTTCTTCTTTCAGGGTCCACCATTGAGCTCGTCCTGAAAGTTGGAAGGAAGTAGTACTTAGGTCTGCCTTCAGGTGGAAGAACAATACAGAGACGTGTAATCCCTGTACCCTGCAGCACATTTCACCAACAGCTGTAAGTACGTGAACGGACAACATGGAAGGTGATCAGCAAGGACAACGTGGTTTCTGTAGAAAGAGGGTGTACAGACTGCGGAAATTCACAGGCGATTGGTGGCAGTGTGTGGAAATTGCGCACCGTTACGCAAAACCGCATACAACTGGGTGCACGGCTGGAAAAGTGGCCGCACATCAACGGCGAAGGGAAACAGTTCTGGAAGGAAAGTGACTGTGACAACACCAGTGAACAGTTCAAGAGTAGAGCGACATATTCAGGACAACAGGTGCATCACGTTCACGGAACTGAAGGCGGCAACAGGACATGCCAGAAGCACTCTGTACCGCATAGTGCACGAACACCTTAAGATGGGTAAGGTGTCTGCCAGGTGGGTTCCCAAATCCCTGAATGCTGCACGAAGACATCAGTGCAAGGACGTGAGCAGTGATCTTCTGCAACGCTACAGCCAGGATCCAGAAGACTTCATGTCCAAACTCGTTACTGGCGACGAGACCTGGCTGCACTACCATGAGCCAGAGACCAAAGCCCAATCAATGCAGTGGAAGCATCAAGGCAGCCCCACGCCAAAGAAGTTCCGTACACAGCCCTCCGTAGGCAAACGCATGGCAAGTCTTCTGGGACAAGGCGTGGCTCATATGAGGACAATCATATTTGACTGGCTGGAACCCGGTACCACCATTAACAGCGAGTCATACGTGACAACGCTTCGGAGTTTGCGCCGTGCAATTCAGAGGAAACGGCCAGGAAAATGGGCGAAGCGTAAGCTCCTCCTACACGACAACGCTCGTCCCCACAGGAGTCGGGCAACCACGGCTGCCATTAATGAGCTGGGGTTCCAGGTGCTGCCACACCCACCTTATTCTCCTGACTTGGTCCCTTCTGACTACCACCTCTTCGGGGCATTGAAGAAACCGCTGCGTGGACATCATTTTGCCGACTTCCAGGAACTGCAAGACGTTGTCCGAACGTGGGCGCGACAGACTCCGAAAAAGTGGTTCGCAGAGGACATAGAGAAGTTTCCACATCGGTGGCGTAAGTGTGTAGTTCTTAATGGAGACTATGTTGAGAAAGTGGATGTATCTGCCGAGGCATAAAGGTTCTTATAAGTGTAAAAAAATGAAGTGTAAATAAATATGGAACGCCCCTCGTATGTTGCCAAACACTAGAGCACAAGAAATCACTGATTTAACATAATCATAATAAATGAATTTCTTATAATAACAGTAACCAGATTAAGTACTAATGTGTAAAATTGGTATTTTTAACAAAGTTAGGTTCAGAATGAATTTACATTAAAAGATTAAATACATTTATTAACTAATAAAATATACCGAATTTAATTTGAGGAACTGATTTGTTATGACATCCGGTTCCCACTTTAACAGCGAATCTTTTCCTTGCGGATAGTATATAAAACAGGATATATTTTATGTTTAATAGTAAACTGAGGTATTTTTCTCATTTCTTCTTGGAAACATCGACATCCACTAGTATCAATCAACTGCTTTTTCGATTCATATCACCAATCAATTCAATAACAATCAAGATCTGGTAAGGCCTCAGATGTATTTTAAATTACAATATGTTCCATAAAAATAGCATCACGAATTGTGGACACTGTAATGAATCATGATATTTCGTTGAATTTTATTAAGAGAGGTTTGTGCTTACAAGTAGAACATCACGAAGAGATATAACTACGTAAATAGCAGTTAACTCAGGTTGGAAGATTAACTCGGTATTGACTGAACGTATATCAGAGATCCTCTTCTCAATTCGTGTTACAGCTGGCGAAAAATATTTACTTTCAGCAAACAATAATACGTATTAATTAGAGCTTTAACGAACATATGGGTTACATTCGTAAATGGGAAAATAAGTGATATATAACATTCCATGTTCCTAGGAAGGCCACACGAACATTTTGGAGATCAACAAATGGTAGAGAAAGCAAAGATAGCTAGAGAGGGTTTATACACATTTGGTGGTGTATGAACAACGTAAAGGATAGTGACTGGAAACCTGTAAAAGTCACGGGAAAACGTTATAGCATTGTCGCGATCAAATCAAATCATGTGCCAACACACACAAAAAAAATATATATATATATATGATTGTTTCTATTTATTACTGGAATAAGTAAAAGTTAGATATACACTTGAACAAGGCAAAAGATCACACATTTTGTAACAAAACATATGTGTTGTCTACTTTCATGATTCACTACAGTATAATATTGTAAAGTATTATTGCAATATATTAAAAATTGTTAACAGTTGACCTTTATTATTTGTGTTATCAACTATTTTAATATTGAGAACTACAGATCCTGATCAATGTGAGAAATATCTAATAGTAAACCAACTCAACTCTGCGTCAGATTGGTTTCAGGCTCTCCTTTAAAAAATCTGGAACAGTAAACCATAAGCTAAAAATATTTATCATAAACGTAAATTCTTACAAGGTTGGCCTTGGCTTGCAATGGTACTGCCATCGTCATGAATTAATTAGTCTTTTAATTGCACTAATTACTAAGACTGAAAACTGTTAAGATAACTTGGTAACAATATGGGTAAACACTTTTATAGCTTACTAACGATTCTTTTTTTGTAAATATACATAATTAAAGGTGATATTGATTTTTCCGATTGTTAGATATAAAATAACGATGGGCACTAAACCCTCACATTTCATCTTGTTGCATTCTTCCACGAAAGAATTCACTTTCGATTATCTTAAGAAATAAAAAATGCAAATAACAATGCCAAGTAAGACATAAATCTGAAATATACTAGCAAATACATGTTGCAACGCTTTCCTAACTACATACTTGTATTAATCAAGAATTTAATAATGAAAAAAAGATTACCAAAGTTTTGTAACTACTAATATGTAAACCAACAGTAGTAGTATTTAGAAATTACTGGAAGATTCAATTGATACTTTATCAACAAACTAGTCCAATAGAAGGTATACTAACATAGCTAATTTCTGATACAGTTGACCTGATTGGGTCAAGAACGGAATATACTATATGCAGTGAAACTTGAATAATTCAAAGTTGAAGGGACAATAAAAGCTCAAAATTTTCCCGAAACTTGAACTATCAACAAATTGCAATTTCAATAACTAAAATATATGACTCTAAAAATTCAGAACTAAAAAAATAACTGAAACACTATATCAGTAAATTTACAAACAACTTATTCTAAATCGAATGAAGTTTACAGTGTTTAAAATGACAATAATATATAATTTTCCAAATATTAAACGTACTGTACCGTATTCTGGTAAAGTTATTTTTAAATCATAGTCTTTAAAATGGTTCAAGTGTTTAGATTGTCTTGTCTGCTTATTGAAATAAATTCTGTCAATTTAACTACCAGGTTGTTGTGAAATAAATGGCCGAAGTTCACAACATACACATTCAACCTTACATGTTCGATAGCGATGGATCCGGGAGTAATATCCGTTGCCGGCTACAACCTTCAGGCTATATGAAGTGTACCTGTAATCGTCATAGCGTTCTGTGCAATATATTGGAATACGGTGATGAAGGGGAAATTTTGTTCATGAGTTCAAACGAAGACATATGGCGGCAAAAACGTATCGTGTAGTGAGTGCGTGGGACGTCTTCAACATAAGAACGGACAAGGATTTGCTGGTTTACATCGTGATGGGGACTGAAGTCTCCAAGATGAGGAAGGTGGAAGACGCAGGTGAAGGGTGAATAACGACGCTTAAAGGGCAACTGTGGAGGCTAATCCACGTGCCAACGTCAGGGGACTTGCCCAATAGCTCATTTTTTTTTCGGTTAAACCATCTCCTATCATTTACATCAAACAGGAAAACGAAAAAACAAATGGAAACTGGAAACCACAAAAATTGTCGGAGCATCACAAATTGCGATCATCTGTAATAGCCTGCTGGTTTGTCAACATAATCAGCTTCTACTTGATCGTATAGTGACGTGGATAATGTACGATAATCACAATGAAGTGGGCAGTTGTTGGACGTTGATGTAACTTCCAAACACTTACTAAAACCAAAGATGACGCAACAAAACGATTTATTGTTAGCCAGTGCTCATTACAAGTACTATTCTCCTGGTGAAACAATTACCGCTCTCATGTATTGCGCAGAAATTGAAATACATCTCCATTTGTGTGGATAGCAGCCGTCGTTGGTTGATAGGAAGGAGTCCTATGCTCTTAGCAAACAACGCTAAACTCAACATGACAACAATTACTATACAGAAGGTTAGTAGCTATAAATTACTGCACCCTCCAAATTCCACTGAGTTAGCACCAACAGGTTACCATATGTTTATGCATCTACGTCATTTCCTTTAAGACAGGATGTTCAAAAACAGGTTTAGTAAGGAAAATACCTAACTTCATTGTTTCACGGCAGACACATTTCTGAAGGAACGGGACCCTTGTAAATCGTTGGCAGAGATGTTGCAAACGAAGACTATTTTGAATGAAGTAGAGTAGACATGTTTATTCTAAAACTCAGTAGTAGTGTGAGGTACTAAAACGACCATTTATTTCCAAACAACTTGATATATTAAATTCAGAACAAAAAAAAAACACTATAGAAGAGAAGAGAGAAAGCTTGTCAAATATATCGGATTAATCAAAATTAGTTCAAACTAATTTGGAATTTTAAGAGTATTTCTGCAAAGATTATTCAGCAATTGTTGTCCCTGGCATAGAAGGAGTTGAACTACGATTTATGTACATTAGTATATTGTTATGCAAGTCTTGTGTTAAAGTTTTCAGACTTCTATCATTGACAGTGATAATGTTGTTTGTGCTTTTCAGGTAGCAAGTCGTTATGACAATGAAGAAATCAAAAGCTCAAGTGCCTCATTAAGTTGGACAACAAATTACATTAGGTGAGAGCAAGATCTGGGGACTAGCGCGGATGTTGAAGTAGTTCAAAACCTCCAACTTCAATTGCAGCCATTGTGCTATGACTTTTGTGGGCGAATGCATTATCTTGATGCAGAAGGACTTTTGCGATCAACATTTCTCACCTCTTTTCCTGGATTGCATCCCTTAATTTTGAATTTAGGTGTGCGTAGTAATGTCCAATGATGTGTGTCTTTGTTCGAGATAATGAAATAGAAAAACTCTCTTCGCGTCCCAAAAGACTGTGGCCATAGGTTTATCAACGCATGTTTGAATTGAACTTAACTTGGAATTTATGGGGAGGGAAAATCTCTGGTGTCGCCACTTCACGCTTTGCTACGTACATCGTAGTGGTGTATCCAGGCTTCATCCTCAGACAGTTATATATCTGGTCACAACCACTCATTGTTTCGCTTTAACAGGGCTAAGTTGGATCAGGCCCGTAGCCAGAACTAGATTTACAGGTGGGGCAACAATACAGGGTGTTCCAGAAATAGTGAAATCTATTGCGTGAGGTGATTCTTTGGATCACATAGATGCAAAATGTTCATGTGAAGCATAAGCCGAAAGTTGGTAGTTTGCCAGTTAGATGGCTCTGAACATGTATGACAATGAATATGGATGGAAAGACTACGTGCTGTGTACAAATATATCACAAAGACAGTGTTGGTATCAAGTAATTGCATACACTGTATGTATCACTGCAAACGTGGAACTATAAAAATGTTCGAAGTCGCTGCCGTTGGCCTGAAGTCAGGCAACGGCACGTCGCTGCATGGAGTCGCTCAAACCTGGAATGTTTTCAGTGTGTGTGAACACCGCTTGAATGCGCTCGTGTAACGTAGGCAACTCTAGGACTGGCGCATCGTAGACGATCAATTTGACATGTCCCCAGAGATAGTGATAGAGAGGGAGAGGTCAAGAGAGCGAGGTCGCCAGGCAATTGAGCCAGAGCACCCAATCTATTTGTGGGGCCGTTTCACATCAAGGAGTGGACATGCTTCTCGGGAGAAATTGACAGGTATACCTCATCGTGTACCAGGTGTGTAAATATGAAACCGGAATTTGTGCATAGACGGCGTTAGCTGTCACTATGGTTACCGCAAAACTGCGTCCTTGGGGCCACTTGCTTGTTTTGACTGCTGATAACAATTTGCAACTCACAACCAGATAAGTTTCATGTCATAGTTTAGTGTTTAATAGCGTTGAACATGGCGCAATTTGTACCTACAAACTACGATGTGCGGACAGCATTAATTTTTTGTTACCATTTGAAGAAAATTGCTGCAGAATCGCATCGCATGCTTGTCGAAGCTTACGGTGACCATGCTCTTGGTAAGTCACAGTGCTATGCGTGGTTTACAAAATTTAAAAGTGGCGATTTTGACGTGAGAAACGAAAAACGTGGAAGACCACCGAAAAAGTTTGCAGACAGCGAATTGCAAGCTTTGTTGGATGAGGATGACGCTCAAAGGCAACAGAACTCGCGGATCAATTAAATGTGACACGAGAAGCAGTTTCCATACGCTTAAAAGCCATGGGCAAGATCAGAAGGTGGGGAAAATGGTTCCACATGAATTGACTGAATGACAGCAGGAAAACCGAAAAACTAGCGAAATTCTGCTCGCCAGGTACAAAAGGAAATCATTTCTCCATCGAATTGTGACTGGTGACGAAAAGTGGATCTATTTCGAGAATCTTAAGCGTAAAAGATCATGGGTAACTCCAGGAGAACCGGCGACATCGACTGCAAGACCAAATCGCTATGGACGGAAGACAATGCTTGGTGTTTGGTGGGATCAGAAGGGAGTGATCTATTATGAACTGCTGATATCTGGAGAAACCGTTAATACCCAACGTTACCGGCAACAAATGATCGATTTGCATCAAGCTTTGCGTGAAAAACGAACAGAATATGACCAAAGACAACATAAAGTGATTGTGCTTCACGATAATGCACACTCCCACACAGCAAAACCGGTCAAGGAAACGATTGCGACGTTTGGCTGGGAAATCCTTCCGCATGCGGCTTACTCACCAGACTTGGCGCCTTCCGATTTTCACTTATTTGCGTCCATGGGACACGCACTTGCTGACCAGCGCTTCACATCTTACGAAAATGGTTTGATGACTGGTTTGCAGCACAAGAGGCACAGTTTTTTTGGTCTGGCATCCACACATTGCCGGAACGATGGCAGAAATGTATCGCTAGCGATGGCCAATACTTCGAATAAAATAGTTCTTAGCATTGTCATCCAATCACTATGTCTTTTCTGTACATAAATTCCGGTTTCATATTTACGCACCTGGTATGTACCACATGGTTCTCCTCATCCTAGAAATGGTTTATCCTCCATCAACATAGGGAGATCATTTTCGAGGAATTGGATGTACAACTATCAAGTTAGCAGTGGTGGTATAGTACATACCATGGAAAATTTGGTCAATGATGATACTTGCCCACACATTCAGGAAATAAAAGCATGCTGGTGCCTGGCCACCACCATGGCATACAAATTTTCCTCTGGCCATACGTTTTGTTTTTTTAGCCTGTCCTGTAGTGATATGAAGCATCAGTATTAAATGGGATTCATTAGCAAATGAGCACAATTTTATTGCTACCTTTCTGCAATGACACACCCATCCTGTAATCCCTTGGATGCACGAGAAATGTACTTTTTTCATTATTTATATCTTCAGAGCCATCTAGTGGGTAAACTATCAACTTTTGACCTATGTTTCACATGAGCATATTTCGTTTATTTGACCCACAGAATCACCTCCCTCAATAGTTCCCACTTATTCTGGGGCACCCAGTAAATATAGCCTTTTCAATTAACCCATGTATCTTTGAGCAGCAAAATTAGTAAAAGAATACTATTGTTTTAGAAATGGAATACACACATTTCTGACTGTGTTTAAAGAAAACATAATGTAATACTTTATTATAAACTACATTATTATGTATTTCCCTTCCATTCAAATGTTATCAATAACCAAGAGTGCCCAATGAAACAATTTGCAGGAATCTTCTCCATAATAAAATTCATATCCTTGTCATTCTCTTCATCTAGCATGATTTGTTGAGCTTTTACTCGCATTTGGCCAACTTTCTTATAGAACGAATTGTAGATTCACCAGCTTTGATCACGAATTCCAGCTCTTAGACTACATTTAGGAGTCTTCCAAATTTCATCCGCGGAATGTAGAAGCCCTAATAGTAGTTTCGCATAAAACAAGACAGAAAACAAACTGTAAAGCAAGTATGACTACTTCTATTGCCACGTTGTTGAAATGTCCTCCCCACCGAATATCTTATCGTTGTATTAAGAAATAAACCAAACTTTTAAATATTGGATATTTTTTTTATGTTCACTACTTAGCCAAACCTGTCTCCTTCAGAGCACACCTTTCAACTGTGCAAACACCGCTGGCGGTGTTTTTTTCCTGTTCTGAAATGTCTGCTAGAACTTCAGTTTTGGAATGGATCTGTAGCGATTTCTCCATAATTTCCTCTATGCTCTGGAATATGCCACCGTTGGGGGTTGATTTCAACTTAGGGAAGCGGAAGAAGTCTGCATTATCCAGGACTTCTTCTGCCAGATTTCAAGTCTCGTGTGCCGCACGTTTTTTCGTGATAGTTAAATGACTAACGTAGAATGCTACATTGATTGTGGAATCACGTTGCACAAACTCCCTTGCCAGTCAAAGACGACGATTAATTTTTTAGCATTGAATTTACTAAATCGTGCTTTTCTGGATGGTGACAAGGATTGTCCAATCCACCGTGATGATTGGACCTTCGATTCCATATCACGTTTCATCACCAGTGTCACAAGCTTTAGGAAATTTGAGTCAGAATTCGCTTAGCGTAACAATTCCATAGATCCTCCTTTTGTTCGGCTGTTAACAGACGTGGCATAAACATAGCGGCCACACGTCGCATCTGCAGTATTACCGTCAAAATCGTGTAACACGAAATTTATTTATGCCTAGTTCAGTTCAGCAGCTAACGTACTGTTATATGACGATTTAGACGGATCACTTCTCGCACCCTTTCCACGTGATGGATGTCGGTAGATGTGAATGGCAGTCAGGATTTCACATCCTCGGTACAAGTTCATCACGATTTGAAACGTCTGTACCATTTGTAACTTTTTGTTTGAGTCAAGCATTCTTACTATAGGCATCATCCAATATGTCGAAGGCTTCTGTGAAAGTGACAGAATTTCACAGAAACTCGAATTTCCAGAAGATTTTCATCAATAATAGTTGCGACAGGTGAGCATGCAGAAGACCGAGTTTATTTTTCTTTTCACATTTTTATGACTTCAATATGGAATACCGTTTTCTCCTGCCTTGGGAGCCCACGACTATAGACTTGAGTATAGTTCCATTTTCGATAATTATTTTCTGTTAATGTTGCTTCTTTCAACCAAAAGGGTTCATATAGGCATAGCAAGATGCCACATCTCTTGCGATAGAGTACGCCAGACATTTAAACTATTCATATGAAACAGCACGACAGCAACTCCCCAGTAGCACATGCACGTTGGCCGATCATGGGTCCCATAACGCCCCACATCGTTAATGCGGGCCGGAGAGCGGCCCGCTTGAGCCCACGTCGATCAATGTGGGATCGACATAGATTATCGGTATCACTAATTTACATATTTTCTAAAACTATTGTAAATATTATGCAAAGAATAAATCGATTTTTTACAAAACTTTTTGTTCATAGTGACTAAATTAAAATTTAAAAATAGAGCACTCGTCATGGAACCATATCGATCTATGTCGGTCCATATGGGCAAACCGATGTTTATCCAAGCGATGCTATATCCCCCTGGTGATAAAATGTGAAAGTTCATGTTGTAGTCAACACGGGGCCAACTTTGGTGACAAAGGAGTTGTTCATCGAAGCATGTTAAAGTGCAGAAATAACCTGCTCTTCCACGGGAAGGACACAGACAAGTAAAGTGTTAAAGTTGATTGTGTTTTCCTCAAGGAGTCTTTGATCACTGTAAGTACATAGACAAACCAAGAAGATTTATAGTAATATTTATTACGCTGGTTATCGCAGACGCACACAGCCAGAATGGGGTAACATTTTACACTTTTGTTTCGTTTGTACGGTAGAAAGTTGCGTATTTTTGGAGGCCATGTGGTTGTTAAGAGCAGTTCTCTTTAGTAGGAGGATAAGTTAAATTAATATTTATTTACATTTGCTTTACATCATCTCTTTCAATTGAAGCTATTTCATTGTAATAATGGCCATTGTATTCTTAAGTTCTTGGTAATATATATATATATATACCGAGCTCCTGCGTAGCCTAGTCGGTAGCGCGCTCGACTTCAGTGCGAGCGGTCCAGGGTTCGATTCCCGGTGGGGGCTACAAAATTTCGGTGTTGACCCAGCATTGTGAGGACAATTGGGGAGTTACTGTGAATAAAAGACAGTGGCGATCACAGTGAGAGCTTCGGCTCTCCTCTCCCAACCCGTCTGGTCAGCGTGGGAGCAGTAGACCAACTCCTCCCTTCGGGGAGAGGCCTCATCCACTAGTGGATTGAATATGGCTGTGATTTATTATTATTATTATTATATATATATATATACCATAAAAAAGTTAAAAGCAGAAGAGACGTACCAATTTAGTGGAATTACAAATTTTAGAAGGAACGCAACATCGAAAATAACATTATTTTACAAACTAGCAGTGGTCGACAAATTTTACAATCCATTATCACAGCGAAGTGATGTAACTTTAGCTACAGGAAAATAGTATTCTTTACATAAACAGATTTTTTTTTTTTTTTTTTTTTTACAATTTCAGACATGTTTTACTATTTCTTGTTGGGTTGTCTATGTTGGTGATCCTATATAAAAAATTGGATTCCTTTTAAAAATAGTAAAAAAAAATCAGAATTACATTACGTTCACAATGTCAGTGACCGATATTGAGCGATGTCGATGCCCAATATTGAGCAAAGTCGATGATCGATATTGATGCCCGGTGCCAATCTATATCGTTGCCCGATATTGGCCAAGATGTTTGCCATCCAATATGGGGCCCATGTCGTTGAACGATATCGATCGGTCGTAAAATCAAATATGCCCATATCGGCCGACGAGGATGTGTTACTGGGGTCTTATTGGTTTCGGAAATTCTTTTATCACGAATTGTTTTATTAGTTGGCCCTTTGTTTCCAGATCACAATCTACTTTCTTTCTATTTGTTGTTGGCGGCGTATTTATGTTGTGTATTGTGTAATGAAGCTTGTTTATTTTGGTTACATTCAACAATTTACACTGACCACAACTACTTATTTCGTGCTCCAGTCGTGGATCGCTGCTCGTAAATAAAAGTACAATCATTGCTGGTATGGTCACTTTACCTTCAGAGTTACTCGTTCACATTCTCTCAGGTGAATCTTACAAACGACATACTTACTGGTTTGAAAACCAAACAATGTTTCCTTTCTACAATTGGTCTACGCCCGGATCAAAACACTATAAATCGCATAATTTACGTAGTTTGCTGTACTGTATTGAAACGATAGTTGCGTCTCTTGGTAAAACAAAGGACTTTTTTCCTTTGAATTATGCTCGTAAATTCATACACCAATTGTGATGATAATAAAAGGACAATAAATATAAAACATAAAGTAGATGACTGTTTTTAAGTTTGGTTACTATGAACTGTGTCAACTGCAAAGCAAATTTTATCTCCCTGTCAAATCCCAAAGTTATTATTAATTCAAAATTTTCAATCTATTCTTGTTCAGCGAAATGTTGTATGTCAGCACTATGAACAAACACGCTAGTACGGACAAAAGTTCTTCCAGGACGAGTGCCCCTAGGCTACGGGCCTGAGTTAGTCTCTGATGCACGAAGTCGTTATCACTTTTAATCAATAGTTAACAATTTTGGACTCACTCGCCATCCGAAACACGAAAACATTATCGCTTTCAGGGACAGAGGTCTGAAATGTTTAACACTTGCTACTAAAGTCTTCTATAACAACTAACAATACACTAACGTACAAAAATCGTTGTTCAACTACTTCTGTGTGAAGGACGGTAATTGTTGGAACATCTCTCGTATTAGATTCACACGTATTCAGGAGATCCGGAGGGAAAATGGAATCAACAACAGATTCGAATTAAACACGTATAAGTTATGCAAGTTTCACTACATACTATATTCCTTTTCTTGTCGTAAATCATTATAAATACAGCTTACATGATTTTTTGTGCATACAAGAGAAGTACGCTACTGCACAATCAAAACAAATGTATTAATACCAACACTGAAGTAAAATTCTATCTCGAAGTTATACCGACATTATGATAATATTACTACAGATAATTACATTTGGATGGACTAAGTAAGATTCATTAGTATGGAATACAAATAATTACATTTTTGACACCCATTGATTTCCAGATGATATAGAATAACAAAGTACACCCAACACAAGCAGAAACTGTTCCCCACTTAAGAGCTCTAAATGCAAGTGTAGCTCCAGTTTCATTAAGTTCTTGGAGTCTTTTTAACCTTCGGTTCATGTGCTCTGGATAGGGCCTCCTAAAAGCTGCTAGTGTTGCACTAAGACCAGTTAAAGCACCTGCTCCAATTGTTGATGCAAACAACATACCAACTGAAATAGAAGTTAACCATTCATTTAATTTTCAATTGAATGGCTTCGAAAACGTTTATATCAATAAATGACATCTAAGGCCAGTACACTAGTAAAGTACTATAAAATAATTGTATGTAATTGAACATTTTCACTGTGTAAAATTAAAAGTACGTTAAGTTCACTAATGTATATTAATTTTCTCTAAACATTTTAAAGTGGCTTTACTTTAATGTGCCCTCATTGTTTCTAAACTGAAACTGAAGATTCGAAATTTATTTCTAATAAAAGTTTCTAAAAACTTTGTTAAATTTTTAAACCTAACCCAATTTATACTAATTCTATGTACCATCTCTATACAAATTCTTCTGTTAAATATTGAGTTATTATAAACTACAAGTTTTAGTTTTGATTTTTGTTTTCAATTTATTGTTCGAAACAACTAGTGAAACTAGTTTAACGTACCAATCTATTTATAGCTTTAATAAACTTATTGCAACCTAATCTATTTTATTTACATTTTTAATACATTATAATGAATAAGATCAACATGCTAATAAAAAGTAAATTTAACTTCGGAGAATCAAAGTCTAAAGTTTAACATTTATTCTGTATATAGGATAACATGAACTAACTGGAGTTTACTTTTGTCGTTCTTTTTCGTGTATTTCATGATTGAAGAGATGATTAATTTTGTGTATCACTTACTTTCCTGCCCCATTGGTTCTCAGATACTAATATTGGGATGGGTGGATCAAGTTAGGATAGATTGAGGTTGCAAATAGGTTAGCTTACTTAATTTTTTTCTTGGAAGATATTAATCAGGGTTACTCAATCAAATATACACATTGATAATGAAGACAATTAAGAGGTGAAATGACTTTTTCTTCATTTTTCTGTAGTAACAGGGCCAGTCTTTTTTAGGTTAAGTTGAATCTTACCTAAGTTGAATAATTTGATTAATAAATATGTGTCTTCGAAGATATAAGTCTTCGTATGGTAATCCTAAAGTCAGTCCCTAAGGTATAGTGTTAGATAGGAATGTTCTAAGCCCAACTTAATATGTTTATCTTGAACAAGGAGTCAGCTGTACACAACATTAAATTTGCTTTATTTACTATTTGTTCCGTTGCGTTATGTTTCAATTCTTTTTAGTATGAGATAGTATATGGTATGGTATAGTATATTCTTTTTAGTATATGGTCGTTTGGAAGATATCCGCAAGTATGGATTGGGTAATTTTAATCTTGTGTACCTTGCATGTACGGATGATTTGAGGTACTAGTGTAAATAAGTCCCTAACCAAAATTTGATTTTTCTTAAAATTATTATTACGTTGCCTCGAAGTGTCTATGAATGTCACTTTTAACTGAGTGAGAATCAGGTGTGTTACAGTTGAACCCTAAATCCGGGCCTGGTAATGAATTATATTCTTAATTGTATCCTAGTTGACGATTACGTTAGATATGCGACGTATACAGTTTACAGTAATGCCTACCAAAGAAAGGCTGATGAAGAATAAATATCTCATCAAAGGCTGGACCTTAGATACGCGTCGAATGTTTCAAAGTGTCAGAGCCCGATTTTGTTCATAATTCATATGTAGGTACAGTGCCTAGGTAAGTCTTCACAGCCAAAATTATGGGTGCTGTTGTCAACAAATAACGGCAGGAGGACACGAGAAAGATATATAGAGCAAGTAAATCAAATACAGAGTACGGAAAACTCCTTTTCTTTGATAAACTGGCACATATATTGAAAGAAAATGGCCATTAATTGATATTGGACAGGAACTGATACATGATGAGGGTATAACGACAATGACCGCCATCTTGACTATGTTTCAAAATTTTTAAATAAAAGTGAGTCATGAGATATATCAATATGTGCTTGAATGCTCAAAAAAAAATGATCAAGTCGATTTTGGCTTAGTTCTCATGCAAGACTACACAATAACACGTGAAATTGACCTGGAGAATTTCACTTTCACCTAGCATTACACCTTCTTAAAATTGGTACTTCATCTTCCGGTAGTGTATTAAAACTTTATATTGAATTTAATTGTGCTGTCATGAGGATCATATTTCCCAACATAACGGTGCCTATTCTATAGCCGTTTAGTTTTCGTTCCTTCGACTGTTTTAACAAAAAAAAAATGTATTTTCGTCATCCGACTCACACATTCTCCAGTTCAATTTCACGTCTCATTTTGTCGTACAGGAATAGAGTTATGCCCAAACTAACTTCATCATTGGGTTTCTTGGAACATTCGAACACAAACTGATATATCACATGACCCACTTACTGTTTAAATTTTTTGGAGATGGTGAACATAGTAGTCATAACCCTCCAGAATGGGCTTCTCTTTAGTATACGTCCGGCGTTCCATTTCGAACCGTAAATGGAGCAGTCACAGGTGGTGTTTGTTAAAGGTGATTTGCATCACGTATAATAAAAGAAAATATTGAAACTAGCTTTCTCTAACCTGTCGTCGTTCGCTATCGGTCACCGGACGCACTGTCCGTGATTTTTATACCAAGACATCAATGGTGATGTGGAAATGTCCCTATGACGTAACATTCCCATGATTCCGATTCATGAACCTGTGACTTATTTCGTTGGGAAAAAATCATGCCCGACGTAAGCTAAATATTACCCCAGAATATGTCACATCGTGTCAAGTATGCAGCCATTTGCTTTTAATCTATGTAATAGCTCTTATCATAGTAAAGGCGCTTTCCGTACTTTGTCTTTTACTTGCTCTCTACGCTCCAACTTTCTCGGGTCCCCTTGTCATTATTTGTTGAAGACATTACCTATAATTCTGGCTGTGAATGTTTATGTAGGTACTGTACCTACTCACGAATTTTCATCAAAATCGGGCTCTGTCACCTAGCCAGCGTTCCTTGTAAGATAAACTAAAGTTCTGCTTTTATTGCTAACTTAGATTTATAGCATCCTTTGTTACTGCCCAAGAAATTCGTGGTATTATATAGTATTATATATATATTCATATTTTTATTATATTATATAATATTATTATTCCTTATAGCATCCTATTCCTGAAGAGTATTACTATTCCATCCGAATATTATTTTAGCTTGCGTCGGGTGTCAGGTTAGCTCTGGTTAAGGTGGGTTAGACTAGGTTCATTTAAATTATATTTCCAGGACATGTACGTAAGTAATGCAGTCTAAGCTCTCGATTAATTGCTTTTCAGAGATACTAGTATTAGAGGCTTATTAAAAAGGAAAATAATTTTAAATATCATACCCTTCCCGGTGGATTGTACACTGCCGAAATTGTGTCCCAAAAGCAGTTCCAAAATAGGGTTTCGTAATTTGTAGTTCATCCATTGTTTAGTTCCATAAAGAGCTTCAGACGCATACTCGATAAAAGCCTCTATCAGCAATATATCATCACCTGGAACCAGCAGGTACTATGTGAACTTTTGCTACTTTTGAGAAAAACAGTTTTAAATTTGAAGTGCCATTTAAAGCCTGTACAAACACATTTCACTTCTAACATTTCTAGCCACTTGGAGGTCGTTTTGTAAGATATTATTTTGGGAGTTTATGCCCTTCAGTTCAAGGTTTTTGACTGTAGCCAAAAAGTTGACATAGTACCTGCTGGTTCCAAGGTGACGATATTTCCATAGTCTGTATGCAATTTAATTGACATTTCTGTTGATTTTTACATTTACCATTTATTTCTGAATGTTCGGCATCCTCTTGAGATTCGTTGGTTTTTCTGCCTGCTTCTTTCGTACCAAAATTCATCATAACATGTAGAACAATTTGATTTTCTTTAATCTATCACCATCATTTATTACTACTTTTCTTTCTTTCTTGATATGGGTACTAAGGTGCCACTGTATTCGTATTATTTCTTCTTATGCGGTAGCAGCTAAATATGCTTTTCCATTGCGTAATCGTTTCATTTTTTTAATTATGAAGCATCATAAAATATAGATTTATTTGAAATTCATATTATAACTGTTGATTCTGCTTGAATTTACACCACTTTAAGTTTCCATAAATCTTGATGATCAGACAAATCCGTAACTATATATTTGTTTGTTTGTTTTGATACCACTGTAGATATTATTCGTATTTTGTAATCTAGCGCGGAAATGGCTTATTATGTCCATCCATTGCGCTTTCGTTTTATTAATTGCTGTTTTATAATAATATTTATAATATAATACAGTTTCGCAGTCTAACAGTCTTAATAACTGATGTTTTAAGGTCAGTTATTTATTGGTTGCTATGGCTTCTGTCCGCCGTCACTCTTAATTGTCTTGTCACTGTCACATTCGATGTTGTTATCACAGTTAATTTTGAATTTTCATGATGTAAAACTATTATATAAAACACTACAATACTTTATAACACTACTGAGTAAATTTTCTTGAAGAAAAGGTCGAAAAAAACTTTGGAATATTGTTAAAAAAATGCACAGGAGATTTCAGCAGTATAATAATGTAATATTTATTTGCATTTAAAGAATGATTTAATTTGGAAAAGACTGAATAATTTTTTAAGTCAGAAAATCAAAGAAATTAGGCTTGGGAGTGACAATGTCACGAAGATTTTAGTTTTCTAAGAATATAAAGAATGGTGTTTGGTTTTATTAGGGAAATCTTTCAATTTTAATTTAATAAGTCAATTGTTCCTTTTGTCTTCGGATTAAACCAAATCTTTCTTTTACGCTTTAGCGTTTAGTTACGTGAGAGAGGGTGAAGTGCCTTAATTGGCTTTATTATATTCTCTCATTGCATACTAATCTTGATTGAGGTTTTTACGAAAGTTGTGCAAGTAGTCTCCACTGCTACCACAAGAGGGAAAATTATGCGTCAAGCAGACTTGGAGCAATTAAAGCAACTTGTCCCCGAGATTGGTTAGACTTACGGATCATCGTTATTGTCTGGTAGAGAAGTCGACATACCCTGAAGAAATCCAATGTTAGATGCACGAACGAAAATTCCTGAGATATGTTTATAAAGAGTCTTATTTAAATGTTCCTGAGGTAGCTGGTGATTTATTCGACGACATTTTGTTATTGATTAAGTAGAGGGGAATTGCTTATCGACGAAGAAGTATTTACAATTTATATATATTTATTATTCAAGTCTACGATTTCTATTATTATCTCATATATATATATATATATATATATATATATATATATATATATATATATATATATCACTCATCATGTATTTTTCAATCTGTACAAAGATGCCCTTACAGGCTATCATGTTATAAATTAAAATTACCTTATTTTTCACAAGATTATGATTGCTTGTGTCTATTTTTCAATGTTGAATCTTTACAACATAGAAGGAAAATTATTGGAAAAATGTTTTTTGGAGAAAATCTTACAACATGACCCTCACTGCTCTTATTTTATAGAATATTTAAATTTTAGTGTACCATTGTATAGAACAAGGCTTCGTAAATTATTGACTGTTTCTGACAAAACTTGTATCCTGTTGAAACGTTTAATCAACAACTATTATGAGCAATAACTGAATTCCTATCAAATATATATTTATCTATCTGTCACTTCATTTATCACATGTACGTATATGTATTTTGTATGACTTAGTGCTGTATTGGCGCATGCTGTTCGTAGCATTTTAATAAATATTACATTACATCACATTATTATTATACTAGAAAATAAAATGTGAAAAATATATGATAAGTATATATATATATATATATATATATATATATATATATATATATATATATAAGTGATAATCGTAGACTTGAATATTAAATATATATAACTTGTAAATACTTCTTCGTCGATAAGCGATTCCCCTCTACTTAATCAATAACAAGATGTCTTCGTCGAATAAATCACCAGCTACCTCAGGAACATGTAAATAAGACTCTTTATAAACATACTTCAGGGATTTTCGTTCGTGCATCTAACATTGGATTTCTCGAGGATATGTCGACTTCTCTACCAGACAAAAACGATGATCCATACATCTAACTGATCTCGGGGACAAGTTGCTTTAATTGCTCCAAGTCTGCTTGACGCATAATTCTCCCTCTTGTGGTAGCAGTGACGACTAATCGCACAACTTTCGTAAAATCCTCAATCAAGATTAGTATGCAATGAGAGAATATAAAGCCAATTAAGGCACTTCACCCTCTCTCACGTAACTAAACGCGAAAGCGTAAAAGAAAGATTTGGTTTAATCCGAAGACAAAAGGAACAATTGACTTATTAAATTAAAATTGTAAGATCTCCCAAATAAAACCAAACCCCTTGATTTTCTGACTTAAACAATTATTCAGTCTTTTCGAAATTAAATCATTCTTTAAATGCAAATAAATAATTACATTAATATTCTTAAACATCAATCCATTCTATAACTTTCAATAAATTACTAGTTTCTCCTATAAAGTCGCATTGACTTACCATTGCCAGAACCTATCAATAATTAAGTTGTTCAAATTCAATAAAACTCGCGTGTTGAATATAGTTTTAGTTGCCTCATAACAATCACAATGTTCAATATAGTAATCTTCAAAATTCAATTCCATATTGAAAAAACAATCACATCTTATTAAATATTAATTCAAATTAATTCATAACAAAACAACATTGCAAATAGTTCCTCCTTTATATTTAAATTAATAAATTAAAACTTCATCCTTCTATATACCCAAATCATTGTACTCATATCAAATGCAACCATAAAGATCAAGCAGATTCGAACTTTTGTGTAAACATATCTATAATTAGTTATATATTAATAATTTACAGAAGAGAAACTCAAAACAAAAGTAAAGATATAGAAGAGCAAATTTAATTATTAGAACATGCATCACAATAATTTATACTATTCTTTATACAACAAATTTTGATAAAATCAGAGAAAAACATCTCCAAACGTAGAGAAAAGTAGAAAACATTAGAGTGAAGAAAGAATAAAGTTAATAAAAATATATTCACCATAATCTTAGAACCAACCAAGAAAAAATACAATGTAAAAATATTATTCATCTGCTGGCGGTTTCACTTACATTAAAGTAATTCCAAAAAAGAAAGAAAATGTGAGATATAAAAAGAGCTGATATACAAAAGTGAAACTAATACATAAAATAGCAACAACTCTGACTTTTCTGCACAATATTAGAACATCTTCAGGAAGCTTCAAGTTACAAAAAAACGAAAACAGTAAAGAGAGGAAACAAGCGCAGACAAATAACCAAAAAGCGAGAGGATATCAAAAGAAAATAATTAGAGAAATGAAATAAAAGAAATAAGGAATTAATAGACTGATACAAGAGGTAATTTGATATAAATTATAATGTACGTCCAAGGATACTCTAAATTAACAGTTAATCAGACGACAAAACAAAAACCACTACCGAAGATATAAGAAAACGAAGAGCTTTCCCTGAAAGAAACCCTTCTTACAAGAAATGCTAATCAACTATAAAACGGAGTTAGAAAAACTGAAAGGTGGATTTAGTACCTCACTGCGAGATACGACTTTAGACTAAGTTGTATCTCCTGATGGTCATAAAGGTTAATTGTTATGGACCATTAAACTTATTAGGATCGTGAAATTGGGCAATGGGAACTGGGAACATTCACATATTTAATTAAAAATCTTTATATTGAGTTGAACGATAGAAATGAATCTTGCAGGGCTTAAAATATGTATACTACCCATAGTTATTTATTGTACTGTCATAAGTAACACAATGTTTGCAAACTTAACATAAAAATTATTTTTCCAAATGGCACTACGTAATATTGTTGTTATTATTATTACATATGTTAAAAGAGTGTATGAAACCATGAGTAAAACATTACTTGATCATGTACTAGTAACCAATTTAAGTGTACGAGTGGTGGTAAATATTTCTATTGATTTTATTGATTATAATATTTTGCTGTGTAATGTAAGCCATCATCCAGTAACCATTTATGATAAACTGTGCTGTACGTTGATAAATTATAACATAAATTATCACGCTCTCAATAATTACGTTAGGAATACACATTTTGAATGAGAATTGTATCGACGAACAATATAATCATTTACTTAATTATTGTAAGCAAAGTATTTGTATTGCAAATTCCAAAGCAAAAAGGATCGAAAATACTAATAAAAAGGGATATAAACGACCGCAGATAATTTATAAATTATTAGAGTTAGTAAAGGAGAAAGATAAGTATTTCTCCTTACTAAAGATATTTCCTAATAACGAGGATATACATGGCGAGCATAGAAGACTTAGAAATTTACTGTCAAAATTTAGAAGGAATCAAAAGAATGATGAATATAACAGAAAAATAGTTAATCTCTAATTGATAGTAGGAGATTTTGGGCAGTCGTTAAAGAGTTATTGACAAACAAGAAATCTCAAAATAATATACCAAATATACAGTTTCAAAATAGACGACATTTGATTAGACGATGATGAAATACCAAAGGTTTTTAATGGCTATTTTTTTTAAATATTGTTAATGAATTAGCCATAAAATACTCAAAATTTCAAATCATAGGCATTGTCCATATGCCTTATAATTTTAGCTTCTATTTTACGCTTGTTACTTCAGGGGAAGTTATTAACAGTAATATATTGAAAAATAAAAAGAATAAAACGAGCTGAATTACAGAATGAATTTTTAATTAAATGCAAATATACCATTAGAAACACGTTATCCGAAATAATTACGGCAATTTCTCTTATAGTTCAGTAGTTTTCCGAGAACAAAGCAAAATTGCTAAGGTAGTACAGGATATACGGGTGTAGGTAACTTAGATGCTAATAATTATAAATCAATCTCGATATTGAGTTGTATATCGAAAATAATTGAAAAGTGTACCTATGATAGAATAATAAAATATCTTGACACTATAAATTTATTTTATCAACATCAATATGTATTTTGAGAAAAATCTAGTACTTTAAATGCTGTAACTGGTGTTGTGGTCGAGATAGAAGAAACTTTCGACGATAATAAATTAGCAGCAGGGATATTTATTGATTTAAAAAATTATTTGATACACTTAATCATGAAATGTTGCTGGCTTAATTAGAAATGATAGAGTTTAGAGGATTACCTTTCAATTGGTTTAAAAGTTATGTATCAAATAGGTCTCAATATGTGTCAGTAAATAATAAAGAAAGTGATGAATAAAAATGGAATATGGTGTACCCCAAGGATCAATTTTAGAACCTTTGTTATTCTTAATATATGTAAATGATGTACACTTGTTGAATATGAACATGGAAATAACATTATTTGCAAATGATAGTGCAATATTTTACAAAACAGATTCAATGGGTAAATTGAAAACGTATATTTAAGAAGATATGTTTACTTTATACAATTGATTGTGCACATACTTCTATCATTAAACTTTTTGCAATTTTTCACAAACCTTTCTCAAATATAAAACTACCAAATAAAGTAGGCACCAAACAGTAGTAGAAAGTTTAGAATGTATAAGATATTTAGAATTAAAAAAATATCAACATCATTATTGGGAATAGCATATTATGTTTTAGAAAATAAGATATCCCCCTATTGTTGGAATAATGCATCGTTTCAAGAACGTTTTATCGTTAAATGTTAAAATATGCTTTATAACGCATTTATACAAAAACACCTGATATTCTTTTGTACAATTTGGGGTCATACAAACAAAACAAGATTACTGTGGTGTGCAAAATATAGTATAGGTCTGGGTAATAATCTAAAGTACACCCTTTAAATACACCTCTACACTACAATTTTTCACAAATAAACTATAGACACTTCTTGTAGTAACCAAACCAAACTTTATCCGTTATTATACTTCTTAAAATCATAAATACAAAACATATTATGTTATCAGTAGTAGAAATAGTAGTAGTAATAGAACCGTCTCATAATAGTAGTAGTAAGTTTGAAGTGCAATTTGTATCATTAGTAGTAACAGTAATGGTAGGGTTGTAGTTAGGATTTTGTTAGGTGTTCAAAATAACCACTGAAATTATGTTAGCTATGTCTACTGAATGGCAAGTAACAAAGAGCTTTGTTGGAGAGTAGTGCATCCTGGTAACATGCTGGCCAAGAATTTTCTGCCGCCATATTGATCGCTTACATCACAGAAATATAATAACCTTCTAAAGTTTTACAGTTAATTTTTCCTTAATTTTTATTGGGAATTCGAAGCGTAATGTGCATGACTAATTTTAAATATGGGTTGGGTTTACATATTAGAACTGTAACTGCTTTCGGGTACATGCATTCATTGGACCTATTGCTAAACCTTACATGAGAATACAGTTTTGAGCACATATTTACTGTTCTCGAATTAAATTTACAACACATACACTTTTCTGAGTTCTGTCTACTCGTAATATAGAAAAGACCATTCTATTAGCAATGAGAAAATACAAAAATGAGAAAGATATTCGCAATATATATATATATATATATATATATATATATATATATATATATATA
>JAGDQP010001669.1:58067-73039 GCA_022664845.1 Lepisma saccharinum
TTTCTGATTGAATTTGGAATATTTACATTGTCAGCATTTACTCATACACTTCAAGGAAGAAAATGAGTCGCCGTGGCTCAGACGGTAGCGCGTCTGACTACGAATCGGGCGGCCCGGATTCAAATCCCGGCCAGGACACTGGAGTTCTCGCAGTGTTTCCATGCCTGACGCTCTGAGGTGCACTCAACCTCCTATCAAATTGAGTACCGGAGTGTCCTTGGTACTCCTGGACACCTTGGGAAGGTAAAGGCGGTCGAGCCTGGGACTGACCACCCCACCTCACTTAGTACCGTAGGTCAAGAAAATGTGGAGCCCTACCTCCACATCCCCCATGCGTCGTTCACAGCGCGTGCGTATCGAACAGGGGATTATATTAGATTTTTTTTTTAAAAAAATAGGGATGGGTGGAGATTCGAACTGAAGACTTCTTAGTACAAGTCCAAAACACAACCACTATGCCACGAGGACGTTGTGTTTATAATGTTTGTGCCATTACTTTTGTAATAATGATATTATGTAAAACAGGTATGATGTGCACAGCTTAGTTAGATATTGAAAATTAAGAATTGTATTTGTAAACTATTACTAATGAAACTAATAAATAATGTGTGGAATTGTGTAGTTGTGTATATGGAAGGGATTTTTCTTACTAGTTTTATTATTTGATGTTTTATTTTTATTTATTTTTTCTCTTCCTTTTCAGTTAAATAAAAACGTTGCGTAAAAAATCTGGCAAGCTTCTTCCTTTTCAGTGTGGCTTCGAATCGCGGGGCGTGAATAGAAGAGGGGTCAAGAGGAAGCGAAGCTATTCTGTCATTATACTCGCGCGACTAGTGGCTGTTCGGCGACGATAGGATACAGATATCCGGTAGGTAATTTTTCCCTCTCGGATCAGAGCTTGAGAAGGATGGAAAATGAGTGTGATTTCGTTCAGAAAGGAAGTGACAGAAGCATATTTACGTAAGAAGTTATGACTTCTAGGCTCTGTAAATTGATGTCCGTGCCCTAACTATTTTTATCCTTTTTTGAAATAATACTTTTGTATGGCAGATATACTGAGCGATTCTCGCAAGCAAAAGATATAACAAAAGGAAGTCGAAAAATGATGAAAAAGAGCCAGAAACCAGTGTTTTATAAAATGTGTAAATAGCTATGTACATGTAATGATTTCCTTATGTGTTTTCTTGTGTGTAGATGGTAGAACTTAGTGTAGTTGGTGTAACAGCTGTAGAGGGTGTATGGAAAATGGTTTTGGCGGGATTTTTTTATTGGAGGAAACTGGAGTAAATATGAAGTAGTGTAGGTAGATTTTTAGTCTCTCTCTCTCTGAAAGTAGAGTAGTGAGGTGTTAGATAAAAGTATTTTATTGTATTACGCTTTTAATTAGAGCATGGCGCATGCAGATAAGTAATTATTATGGAGGGATTGGTGAGGTGAGGTACTGGTTAGTTGTAGTTAATGGATAGAAGTAGTGGAGGTATCCAAGGTTTAGAAGTAACGGGAAACTAGTGTACTACAAGGAGGAATGTTAGAAAAACAGGGAGTGTTAGTCGGTAGTTTGTGTATGGAGGTATTTTCTATTTTTCAATTGCATGGTAAACTGGTGTATTTAACGGAAGAATCTAATTAGTTTGTGGAGGTATCATTAGAGCAAGTAGATTGGAGTACGGATTTTGGTATTTTTTGTAAGGAGGGATCTAAGTAGTTTATTGAGGTATCATTATAGCAAGTAGATGGGAAGTACCGATTTTGGTATTTTTTGTAAAGAGGAATCTAAGTAATTTAGGGTGGTATTAGTTAAGCAAGTAGATTGGAAGTACGGATTTTGGTATTTTTTTTAGGAATCTAAGTAATTTATGGAGGTATCATTAGAGCAAGCGGATTGGGAGTACGGATATCGGTAGTTTGTCTATGGAGGTATTTAGTTGTTATTTACGAAGGAATCTATTATTATGGAGGTATTCTTGTAAAAACTATCGGAGAATTTGATGGCTAGCATATAGAATTTCATATAGATGTATTCGTAAGAGGCTGCGTTATTTTTATGAGTAATTATTTTGGTAATTTATTTCTCTGGCAAGCGATATACAAGAAAGTGTAAAGATAAGAATTAATTGTGCATACGCCCTCGTTTTAGAGGTGCCGTGCGAAATGGTAGCTACTCGATTGAAGCTGCTCTTTCAATTAATTAGATCACGCTTCAATGAGCTGATACGACATCTATGCAAAGGTTAGAATATGGTTAGCGACTACCAGATTTATTGAATGCCGAATTTCGATACAGACTGATTGGCGGTCAGGAGTGCTAGATTTTTACTCATTAATACAATATTTTCTATTTTATTTCTTAAAAAGAAATGGACATTTTTTTCCTAAGGATCAACCAACGATCGTATAAGTGACTCTGCTATGATTAGTAAATGTCACAACCGATATTTATCCTGCTTAGCGAAATTCAAGATTGATTAGAAGCTTTTTTAATCAGTAAGGGCTGGCAGTTGTTAGACTCTCGACTCGAGTATATCCGGCAGGTACATTGATTAGGTACGCAATTAACAAAGATTATTAAATTAAATATTTTTGAGTACAGCGCTGCCGTTACATGGTGTAACATCTTGATAAACATTCATTGATGCACCGTTGATTTGACAGTCTTCACTTCGAAAGTTAAATGAGATTTTATGTCTTTTTTCGCCCCATTTAGGGAAATATAATAGTTTCTGTCACATGATTATACAGGGCATGCATTATGTCTGTAACTATTGTTTGCGTAATGTTTCATTTGAGTGAACATTTCTCTATTTTCAGTTTCAGATAGTTCTAAAGATATGCACTGTTTCGGCGAGCGAAAACAATTTCCCCTTTTTTCCCTGCGAATTTCCCTATGTTGTCAAATTTCTGTCTTACAATTTTTTCGACAATTTCTCAACATTTATTTTTTTCTTTCTAGTTTGGTTATATAATTAATATTTTTGTGAGAAAATTTCAGGAAATATTAGTTTTTACAGACTTTACAAGTATAACAATTAAACGAACGCCAGAATCCAAGGAGAAAAATATTATTTGTCAAAAACTGTCAAATAAAAACATGCGAAAAAAATTTGAGCATGAGTGTACAAGAAATACGAATATAGTAATTTTTAAATCATTATTTAATGATAGTGTCTGTCAATGATACAACAACGTGAAACGACGCTGTAAAAACGCGAAGTTTTTACATGCGAATGTCAATTCCTATGTTATATAGTTAATTCCAAAATTGCTTTTATAGATTTTAAATAAACACTTCGAAATACAAAATAATAATGGAACAAGAAAGTATTTTTTCTAATTTAGTAATACGGTTATTAGTAATATATCAATATATCTTTTCAAAATATTATATATTGACTATATAATATATTAGCCATTATATTGTCCATATATGGTTAATATTTTTTAGTACATGGATATAGTACTAGGGAGTTGCTTCGAAAAGCTATTTCACCATAACCGAATCGGTTGGGAAGTAGAAATCACTATAAACTGTATTGAAAAATTAAATCTGTCAGTCTTCTAGAGGATTGTTTACCCTTCAATGAAAAAAAACAAAAAAAAAAAAAACAATCGTGCAAATCGGATGAAAATTGACAAAGCTATGACATTTATAATATAGTCATGAACTTTGTCATTTTTTTATGATTTGCAGGTGGGAAGATTTGTTAAAAACATTTGTAAATTGTTTTATGGGCCAAAACGAAAAATGGGGCTCCAAATATTTTCACTTTCACTATACTTTCCCAGATTTTCAAGGAAATTGCCGTGTCTACAGTTCCCTAGGTTTACTTGTAAGCGACATTTTCAAACAAATAAAAAAACACACACAAGTACATTTT
This sequence comes from Lepisma saccharinum, assembly GCA_022664845.1. Lineage (NCBI taxonomy): Eukaryota > Metazoa > Arthropoda > Insecta > Zygentoma > Lepismatidae > Lepisma > Lepisma saccharinum. Next base: position 61,943 of record JAGDQP010001669.1, read on the forward strand.
TATATATTACAGGAAAAATATGAGGCATAAAATATTCATACTTTGCATGAAGACATATTACACTAAAGTCCACTTTTGTGAAAAGTATCAATATTTTATGCCTCATATTTTCCCTGTTATGTATATATCACGAGTACATATGAAAATGTACTCGTGATTTTCTTTATTGAAAAATGTCACTTAGACGTTTGTTCGCGCCTACGCTTCAGTTTCATACATATATACAATAATATTATTTATGGGAATCTAAGCACATTACACCATTAGTTTTAAAATATTTCGAAAAGGCTTGGTGTGTCATGAGTTTATATTGTAGTTATCTTATCCCTATTTTCAGATTTTGCTCTTCTTAACAATTTATTACCATTTTTTTATATCATGAAAAAAAAATCTTGCACGAAAAGGGAAAGTTTACAACAATCTTCAATCAGCTCCTTGCCGCAACGATTTCTCACATCTGTCCATTTTAATATTATTTGCAAGAATATTCCTTCTACAAATGCGTTTGAGCTAGGAAGGCTAAATATGTATCCTAGAACTTTACTGACAATACAGATCTTTTTATTTTTAACACTGGAAAATAAATGAAACTATTTCTCTATATCGCTACCCTCACACGTTGAACTTTCAGCTAAGATTGTTTAATACAGCTAACCAACATCATTATAATCCTGAATTTCAAACACTTCAACAGCTATCTTCAAATCTATAAATCTTAATTCCTAACTTCTTTGAAGGTTGCTTTACACTGAAATAATATATTTTTGTTCAAATATGTAAACAAATTCAATAAGAAATTACATTTTCGAGGTTATTTTAAAATTATTTTTGGCAGGAAAGTAAAAAAAGAAAGACTGAAGAAAGTATCTTATGGGTGAAATACAGGGAAAAAACGTAAGACCAAGTAAGACCTGGCAGCCCTAATTCCAATACAGGTTAGAAATCAAACAGGCTGAACATAAAATCATATTTTACATTTCTGGCAAACAGTTTTCTTTGCAGTGTTGGGGCAGCATTTTGTCTGGTACTGTTTGTATGTTTGGCAGCGTTCGCAAGGGGATGCGTCGTTGGACCAACACTTCGTACGACCAACAGCCTCTCAAGCAGCAAGAACCGGCGTACGACCAACACCCCAGGGCAAAAATCTGTGTTGGTCGAACGCCGTGTTGGTTCAACGCCGTGTTGGTCCAACGCCGGTACTTCGAAGTGTTGGTCTCATGCCGGTGTTGGTCCAACGCAGTGTTGGTTCTACGCAGGTGCTCAAAAAAATAATTTAAGATAATATTTTTTATTATATTTTTAGGTTTTATATATCTGGGGCGTTGTCAATTTTATTGTTGGTCCAACGCCGTGTTGGTTCAACGCCGTGTTGGTCAAACGCCGTGTTGGTCAAACGCCGTGTTGGTCAAACGCTGTGTTGGTGAAACGCTGTGTTGGTTGAACGCCTTGTTGGTTTAAAGCCGTGTTGGTCCAACGCCATGTTGGTCAAACGCCGTGTTGGTCCAACGCATGTAACCCTTGAAGCTAGAGTTTTTTAAATAAATTATTATTACATAATTATTTCAATATTATCAAGATTTGTGTTTTACCGTGTTGGTCGTATGCCGGTTATTATTGTTGGTCGAACGCCGTGTTGGTTCAACGCCGTGTTGGTCCTACGCCGTGATGGTTTCGTGTTGGTCCAACGCCGTGTTGGTTCAACGCCGTGTTGGTCCAACGCCGTGTTGGTCCAACGCATGTAACCCGTTCGCAACGGATAGCTAAATGTATTGCCAACCTCAGTGTTCGAAGTGGGAGAGAAATAGAGACGGTATGTTTTCCTTGCCTCGACATATCAAAAAGTGATATATAACAACAACACGCATACCGTGTGTTTCAGTGACGGTATGCTTTTTGCTCTCAAAAACCAGAGCTTGTAGGCCATGCCGGTGCATACTGCCTCACTTCGACCCACTAATACCCTATAATACTTTTTTTTAAAAAAATGTATCTCTGTGTTGAAATCGTGAAACTATGTGTTTCAAAAAATAAGAGGATGAATAGAAAAACGACACAGTCATAATAAATGACATTGTTTATTGTTCTGCAAAATAAATAAATACTTCATAGGGTTAATTCCAATCTCAAAATCGTCAGATTCCCGTGGCCCACCCTGTAGTTTACTAATCATGTAATGTTTATGTGACATTACGAAAGCGCATAGGGTCTATATATAGTTCGTAGAATATATTCCGTGGGCCACATCAAAACTTTTCACAGGCCGCGATTTGCAGACTCCAGAGGGCTGGGCTGCAAGAAAAAATACTTAAGTGTAATTCTGTCTTAAGCAGACCATCGAACTCTACATAATACTGGAGTGACTACTTATATCAAAAAACGGACCGCACAGCGATAAGAAGAGTATAAAATTGAGCTGAAAATTTGGTCCACATTCGATTAAACTGGAAGTGGACAAACAAGTTTAAACGTTTGCTCTGGTGTCTATCTTTGACACTAAGTAGTCACTCTAGTATTATATAGAGCTCGATAGTCTGACTTAAGGCAGATTTTACACTTCAGTATTTTCTTGCAACCCAGCCCTGGTCTATGCCAAATTAGGGATTATCATTGTTCCCTAGATTCGTTTAAAATCAAATTATCACTGGCCTCATTCTCGGTGTCTCCTAATCAGCATTATAAAGGCAAGAAAGATTTTCCTGCTTTTTAAAGAAAGAAAAAATATGTTGCATATTTTTGTTTTATAAGATCACATTGTTTCTATTGTATCGCATAGTGCCCTAGTAATAATCCCGATAAATTTCCCTGCATGTAGGGAATTTTCCTAAAATTAGCAACACTACCGCTAGGTGGCAGAGGTGTAGACTAACAATTGATGTGCAATGTTGTGGCACTGGCTGGACTCACTGGACTGGAGGACTGGCAGTTACGGAGGGAGAGGCAAGCACAATCGTTGAACAAGTGTGTGAGAATAAAGTGGTGGTGCTTGTGAAGGAGTGATGTTCCTTTTTGTTGATTATTTATAGTGAAGTGTTGAAGCTAGTTTTTCGAGTTAAGATTTCTAAATTACTAGATCTCAAGCTATGACGCAAAGGGAGTCATGTGAAGTGTATGTTCAGTGTTTTCGTAAGGATGGGAAAAAAGTTCAAAACAAAACCGAGTGTCGTAATAGTATGGTGATAGTTCTTGCAAGAAGTTCGACAAATGGCTAAATTTGTCATTCAATGACAGACATAATACTTATTTCGGCCTGATGGTCAGACCTGCTGATTACAGTTACCATCCTGTACATATCGAATCCCCATCTGGCAGGCCCGAGGAGGACTTACAACAAAAAGAAAAAATGCAGCACGAAACTCGGAAGTGGGAAGTTTTTCCTGGAAGAAATAAGTTTTGTTGTGACGGACGCATAATGATGGCCCCTCATACGGGAGTGTTTTATGTGACTGTTGGTCTCATTGTCGGAACAAGTGGTCTATTCTTTGCGTTTGAGTAAGTATCATGAAAATATTTCTCAAAGGGAGAGACCCAAACTGAAAGCTAGCGAAGTGCTCTTTGTATTAGGTTAGGTTGTCCGGCTCTGTTCCTGTTTGTTGTAAACATAGGCCTTGTACTTGGAGATTTTCATTAAGGTTCAATAGTTTTTCCCCCTTCCGTGTATTCTCTTTACGTTATATTAACTGAGATTGGTTTAGGTTAGGTTAATTACGTTAGGGTGGCAAATGTTGGATTCATTTGACCATGTTTCTATCAACGAGATTTTTTTCTGGTTGTGCTGGAAGGACGTAGATAATTGGGCCATCCCATACTATTGCATTAAGAGAGTGCGGCGATGGGAATAAATACCGTACGTAAGTTTGATTTACTATCTGTATGCCGCAATACCAATGTTTTTCTTAAGAAATACATACCCACACGCAGGAATTAATGTCGAGTAGGTGAATTCAGGGTAGTTAAAGTAAGGTTAGATTATTATTTTTATAGGCCCTAATTACGAGATGTTTCTGTAGTCAACGCAGTAATTCGTCCGTCTTGCAGCGGAGGGGTGCTGGATGATGCGCGTTGATTGCAATTTAAGCACCCTACGCGCGCACTAATATAGTACCATGCATTTCATTTTTTTTTTTATTTTACACGTAAATGATCAGATCTCTTGCTGTTTTTCACGTTCTTAGTACCGGTACCAAGCGAAATTCTAAACATTACATTTCTCCTGCAATTTTTTACAAGTGGCTGACCACATCTAAAATTAACCCGAAGTCAGTGTTGTGTAGAGTACGCTAGTTGTCTGCATTATTCCCTAATTAGTAATGATACTTTAGCGCTAGGCACTCTCAAAGACAAACTAACTTTTCTTTTAACGTAAACGACTTCATGTGCTCATCGTAGGAAGGGGTGCAATTGTCTTTACCCTTCGACTACACTGTCATGCAGAGATAATTATTGTGGTAATCATTACCAATTCGTGTATGCATGATAAGTTAATTCATTCGCACGGATTTCAGTTTGGGTTTCTTTTTTATGTCTATTTGTCGATGCTGTATCCATAATATTTGTTTTCCTTTGCACTTCTGCAGGCCTTTTGAAGTTCTGCAGTATATTTTATAAGAAGATGCACTCTATAAGCGTAGTGTAAATAAGTGAAGCACCCTTGTACGAAACTACATGTCACTTTTGAAGTAGAATGTCATTGTAATATGTAGCGTCTAGTACCTGCAGCACCAATTGACACCTTTGTACGTACAGTTTGAAGATACTTTACTACTGCTTTAAGTGCATTTCTTTAACTGTTACCTTGATTGCTGCAGAAAACAAAGCTGTAGGAGTGAATTAAGACTACTCATGTTGATTTCTGTACCCACATTGTGTGTCGACTGCAAACTTGTGCGTGGTTCTGATTGCTGGGGAGCAAATTCAGTTTAGGGTAATCCATTCTAAAGCTTCTGGACTAAAAATTCGAAGAAAAGTTATGGAATTGAATCGAAAAGCGCTGGTGCAAAGAAAAACGTAACCCTATCAGCCAACTGCCTTCCAATTTTTTATAGGCTTCCTCCAGTTCGTCTGTGTAGAAACGATATAAACGCGGTCAAACGATTCAGACATTACTTATCTATGTTAAACGTAAAGGGCTCTCTAACGTTAGTTTTTATGTGTGGTAATAATTTTTGAAAAGCTAATTATGTGGTCTGTAAGAAATTAGTACCACATGTACATTATAAGGTGTTATTTCCTGTACACAATTTTCTGTATTCCCCGCCCCTTGTTTCTTACTTATTTCTTGTTCGCTAAATTTTTGTAAACGAAGAAAGTATTGTTCGTAACTTTAAGCGTGTGAGCAGGGTAAAGAACAGAACGATAAGAAGTTCCACAGGCAAATAATTCACAAGTTATTCTTCTGACGTACTTCTAAAAGATTAATGTTCAATCTTGGTGGGTGAATTGTAAAATTACATATAACGCCCACAGGATCACAATAAATATGAATTCCTAGGCTTTTTTTTATTGTTATTAATTTATCGTAGTTTGAATATAGCGGACGATGTTATAATTAAATTTGCGCCAACTTTGCCAGTAGCAGTAGACCTATTTGATATAAGGCGATTTATTAGAAAGATTCTTCTCAGACTGCATGAACGTTTAAGTAATAAAAAGTTGGTCGTAGATCCTGGCTCCGTTATTAACGTTGGCTTCGCATTGAGAGGGGCCTGGGTTCGAATCAAGCGGCGCGACCATCTTGACACAAGTTTTCATTCCCCTACAGCACCCTATTCTAGCGTGGACCAGACGCCATAAATACACTTTTCAAAACCAAGTGCGCACATGCGATTCTAATGTGCGAGAGCAAATTAACCTTGTACACATGTCTTGTTCAAGGTTAGGGAGAATAGTTCGTGTTAAGCTGTAAATTTATTTTTTCTCATTAGTTGAAGCAATTCAAGATTAAAGAATGAAATAAACCAGGGCTGAGGAGTCGGAAACAATTGTTGACTTACTGGAGTCGGAGTCGTATATAAAAACATATCCTGTCTCTTAATAGAAGTTGTAATTTAATGCTTTAAAAAATAAAATTTCCCCAAGGAAGGTGCCATTATGAATAGTATTAGATAAAGTGGAGTCTTGAGTTCTGAGTTAATCGTTGCTTAAAAGCATATACATCCATCTTTGACGGAGACCTCTTGCGAGCCAATTGTATTTTTTAGCGGTTAGTTTTATATTGGTGTTGTGGATGATGACAGTAATTTCAAAGGTATTGAATCGATTAACCTCACTTTTCTTATCACTTGAGATTATATTAAGTCCTATCAAAAACTGACGTAATTTCGTAGCTTCAACTAAATTATCTGCCTACCCATTTTAATTTTTTAGACCTTAGATTCATTCATAAGATATGAATGGTAATTTGCGCACAAATAATTTATTTACGTTACATGTTCCGAGATATCAGGTGCAACGACTACCGGCACTTTTACATCAAAACTCCAAGATTATCTTTGAAAACTAAATCGTTTTTAATAAGACTTTCTCCACTTTTATCACTCACTGACTAACCCTCCTGGCTTCTACCTTCACAAAACTACCTTTATGATGTTTTGCGAAAGGGGTTATCTTAATCTTGATATAATATCTCTTGTTCATATTATAATATTACGTTTGTTTTATTTACATTATAACAATTGTGTAGCTGCAGCGTCGATTATTACAAGAAATTGTATTCCACTATCCTGTAAGCCAATATGAAGTTTCATATAACGAGCTCAATATTTGCTTAGCAAAGTAGTAAAGTACTAAAAATAGCTTCATGTTTTCCTTGAGAATGATGAATAGATGTCCTTGACAATGTTTTCATGCCTTGTAGGTTGCGTCTATCAATTAGTGTACCTGGAAATATGTATATATTACAGTATAAATATTATAGGAGTCGAAGACGTTAGTGTTAAAAATTCAGGAGTCGGAGTCGAAGCTTCTATATGCTGACCTCTCACCCCCCTGATGTAAACCGCGAGAGGTGAAAGAGGATGGAATCAGCATTCTTATATGCGATACCCACGTTGTGTGGTGTTTACAGAAGAAGATCTTTCCGCAGTTTCCTGAATTAACATACTTCAAATTGTAACTACAGTGAGCAAAAATAGCCAACGTTATGTCCTCCAACTGTTAACTTACTGGTGTTTTATTGTTTGAAATTTGTTACGAAATCCCGAGGTTTGAAAATTGTATAATCCGTCATACAGTCGTTAACAAAGGCAATTGAATTATAAACGGTTTCATTTTGAATACTTACGGAAAGGAATTCGCTATATCTAAACAGAGAGCGCATTCATATAACTCATCAGACTTCACACATCTTCTCTCTACATAAAAGTCGAACTTCATTTATGGCGGTCGAACGGGCTGAGTAAGTTTTTATGGGGGCTTGACCGCGAAAGACAGGACGGCGATACCAAATCCATCAATCGTGGAGTGTGTTTAGCGCTTCAAGTGATGCACCGACAGTGGAGGATACACTGTATACCAGCAACATTTTTGTCACGAAGCTTAATTTATGAAGAGACCTCGTATGTGAATCGTGATTGATTTCGTTGCTTTAGTGATAATACTTTTACCTCCTGAAGTATAACGCGGGAACTTATATCACCACTTTGTCCGTGTTAAAGATATCCTGAGCACGTATGTTGCCTTGCATAACATGGTACGTACGTTCCATTGAAAGAAAGTACCAGGGTTCGTTACGGAACACTCGTAACCTTGGCAATTGTTAGAACCCCAGCGCTCATTTCGTTCTCTGATGATTGCATTTCGCATCCTGAACACATTTGGGAACATAATGGAAAAGACGTGTTGAGTCAGAAACAAACCTTATTATTATTACTTGCGTCGTTCATTACAAAGCATGCAATTAAACTAAAGTACGGTAGACTTTAATTTCAAGTATTTTGGCATCACTTCTATAGGATTGGCTCTGCTTCTCTTTGTTAGGATCATATTGAAATATATTGGCTACACTCTATTTCATTGTGGACAGTGATTTGTAGAATTCTCAAAATAGAGCTGAAGTGAATGGCAGTAGGTCAGATAGCCTACTCGTTCATTTCTTTTGAAGCTGGCAGACGTTCAGAATTCTGAACCTATCGTATGTGTTTGCCAAGTGAGAATCATTTTTATGAAGAAACTGGTTTTAATTTTTCCTTTCTAACGTTTGCATATTCTGTTTGTTTCTTTGGTATCTGCTAGGAGTATGTGATTGATTATATAGTTACTGACGTCATAAACGAATTGGTGAAGTTCGAAGGATGAGACCTATAGTTATGGTGGAGTGGGCTTCGAACCAACCTGCACATGAAAATTTATAAAGTTTTTAGAAAGTTTCTGGTTAATTAAATATTCAAGAATTCAACGCCTTAGCCTATCTTTAGTTCAGAGTGTTTTTTTTTTATTTGACCAGAAAGCACTTCTTGACGTTGTTTGGTGTCCCCTACTCCTCTGCCAACTTTGGCCAAAATGGCGCTCTGAACCGCCTTGGTCGAGATACCATCACAGTATTCGCATGCTCGAACTGAGGAAAACATTTGTAATTGCCGGCAGCAGAGGAAGGTTTCTGGGGTTTTCATGTGTAACCCCAAGCTTTGACTTATGCATTTGTAGTCAATAGATAGTAGAAAAAGGTAAGCAGGCCTACTGGTATATGGTCAACCGGGTAAGTTCCCGATTGTTAATAGTTTCCTCTACTTTGAAGACCGAAGTTTTTTGTAAGAAACAGAAAACTGTACTCGAATCATTTCATTCATTCCGAGGTTAGGATACCAAATAAGACTTTAAGGGAACCAGTAACCAGGGTTGGCAATTTAAACCTTTCTTCTTCTTTTTTTTTGAATGCTTTGCTTTATTTATTTATATTACATACGGATAGAAGTGAGTTTATTTCTCTTTAATGTCCTTATGTAGCAGCGAGGTTATGAAGGACGGGACCTACAGCTTAAGGTGGAATCCGAACCACTACTCTGTTTGTATCGGACAGAAATTTTCCTCCACCTGGACTCGAATCCGGGACGCAGTACACCCAAAGAGACGTTTTATACAAATATTGGAATTATAAAATTAATATGTAGATATCATTCAAGAAAATTAAAACTAAAAAGTGCAGTCCAAGCTAATGTTGCTGTGATAAGCTACGGATGCAGTCAGGGACGTACCCAGAAATGTATCTCGGGGAGAGGAGGGCCCAGAGCTTTTGCGGGGGTCCAAATTCAGTATGAGTGTAAATTTTGCAGACAATATCGAAAACTTCGAGTAAAATTGTAGATGATTTACAAAAATATCTTAATTTCGGAGGGGTTCCGGACCTCCAGGACCTAACCCCTGCGTACATCACTGGATGCCATCGATAAATTTTGTTAACTTCTACCAATATATTTAAAGTAAAGTTAACTTTGGCTTCTCTATGAAAGAACAGGCAAACAGAAAGGTACAGTTGGCTTTCGTTTGTTTAGGCTTAACGTCCTTCTGTTGGAACCAAGGTTTTGAAGGACAAGACTGACTGCTTACAGTGACATCCGAAACTACTCGGTTTGCACTTTAGAGAAATTCTGTGGCCCCATCGAGAATCGAACCCGGAACCCATTGATTAAAAGGTGAAAATGATATAAAATTAACGCAGATGGTTTAATATGTGCAATCGTCACATGAAGTTCACACTATTTGTGGCATTTTTATTTTTGGTTTAGACCAATTGTTTTTTGTTATTAAATAATAATAATAAAACCACCTTGGTTTAAACCAGCCAACCCTGCCAGTAAGAGTTTGACTCCGTTTGAAATGTCGCAGCCAGTGGAATCTCAGTGCATTGCATTGTCATGACCACAAAGAGTGTGATTTTCCTCTTATAGCATCGTTACAAGTAGAAGTGTTCGGAAGTCCGAAGTGTGTTCCGGAATTCGTAACTTTTCAGATTCAGAACTTCCGACTTTCCGTAAGTTACGTAATGTCGATTTTCCACGTTGAACCTAGTATAATTCTTTACAGGTTTTTAACTGTAGCTAAGCGATGGTATAATATTTTAACTTCTGTTATCCACCTTATGTATACGAATCACCTTCCAAAAATTAAAATGTACTTTACTATGTTGTTACTAGCTTATCTCGAAATATTTTATTTGGCCATTATAAGGAGTCGATTGTGGGACTCCAAGTTGGGGTGAATCTCGAGAACGGAGCGGAATCAACTAACTTGTGTTCTGATGTCAGGAATTCAGCCTCAGCTGTCACCCTGTATATACAGCATATTAACGTTTTTTTTTTTCTAGACTGGCACAGTTCTAACATGTGTTGATAGTTCAGCTGAACACTTGTGCGTAGTCATTCGGTCGTTTACCTATTTCTTTCTGTTGTGAGCGTGGTGTCGATGTCACATGTATCTGATTCCTCCTTACTCTGCTCGATTCTTTTCTGATGGCAGTGCTTTTGTCGATAATAGCAGTGTGCTTCATTTATTAATTTTATGTGGTTATGAAACATTTGGGTTATATTGAACAAGATTTCTTGGGCATTTTTTTTCCTGGCTGCTTTTCCACAATCCTTATTTTCATTCAAATCTGTTTGTAAAATTTAGCTTTTTTATGGTCTTTACACTATTTTTAATGCGCTATTTTCGATACCGTAGTGCATTATGGGGTTGTGAATGACACTGATCTTTTCAATCCAGATTGCAGCAATGTATCTTGAGATAATAACATTAATTTTCCTGAAAACTACTTAAAGACCTGTACATTGTTTTGTCCAGTGTCGTCTCGGACATATCTCTCAACATTGCCACGTCCATCTGTAGGGACGTATTTAGGAGGTGGGTCGAGGGGGGACGGACCCCTCCTCTCAAAACTCAAGAGTTGTGTGGAAAAATTATAACTTCAGGCGTAATTATACATGTTTAATATACATTTCATGCGCACACACACCTTGGACACCCTCCCAAAACGTAATTCTGGATACGTGCCTGTCCACTTGTAATATATAGGGGTTGGACAAAAAAATCTAAAAACACGTCATACAGGACACGTAGTGTGGCCCGCCACTGTACACCACGTGTTGCGGTTGCCGATCGTGTTTT
>JAGDQP010001669.1:73439-117486 GCA_022664845.1 Lepisma saccharinum
GATGAATGCTAAGGCGTATGAGGCCATTTTGGGGGACCAGGTTCTACCCATGGCCCACACATTGTTCCCGGATGGTGATGGCATCTACCAAGATGATTTGGCACCCTGTCACGCTGCAAAAACGGTGCAATCATGGTTTGAGGAGCATGACCAGGAGCTATCACACCTCCCCTGGGTCCCACAATCACCAGATCTGAACATCATTGAGCCATTGTGGTCTGTGTTAGAAAGGCGTGTTCGGTCTCATTACCCTCCACCATCATCCCTTATGGAACTGAAGCATGTTTTGGAGGAAGAATGGTACAACATTCCACACACCACGATTCAGGAGCTGTATACGTCCATTCCACGTCGGATCCAAGCTGTTTTGGACGCAAAAGGAGGCCCCACACCATACTAGGTATGAATTTCACACCTTTTCAAACGTTTTAGATTTTTTTGTCCAACCCCTGTATATTGACAGCTGTGCACTTTAGTGTAGCTCGATCGGAAATCTCTGGCGGCGGATTTTTGGAAGTAGACGCTTTTGAGAACTTCATTGTGTGTGCTTCTTTTTAATTTTACAAAACTTGACGATCTTGTCAGCGTTTCTGTTAGTTTTTTCGGGAGTCTTTATTTGTGTTTGTATAATCTTCTCATGGATTAATTGTCGTGGCCAATCCCATCACTTTCCATTCTTTAATATCCATTAGCCTTGTTGTGACAATTTCATTAGATACAAATTTGATCCTCAAACTGATCTTCTACGTATTACAAAGGATCAAAACACTTCCTTTGATCATATTACAGTATTATGATTCAACTTTTGTTCCACTGTTTCTAGCACCATTGTTATTATTTCTGCGTCCACAAAAGAATTCCCAAAGAGTGTTTTATTTTCAAACGTGACAGATGCATTGTGAAAGCTTCAAAAGAAAAACATGTTGATTTGCATATCTGACTAGGATTTCGTATTAGAAAACAAGTCCTATACACGTGAAGTGAAGTAGATCCAGTAACTTTAAATCTACTTAATTTTACCTCCACGAGGTGTTCTGTCACTGTGACATCTTCAAGCTGAGTTAGGCCTACTTGTTGTTTATTTCTAAGACAACTTTGAAATGTGAAGAAGAATTCTCGTCTCCTATAGTCGATAATTAGAAGAAGTCGTAATTCTTGTTTTACGATGTGATTTATACCAGTTGGCGACAAAGTAAATGTTACTCATTGACTTGTAACAGGTTATTCCTTAAGTCCAGGATAATTTGTGTCAAGGAAGTACCAGAAATGGCCGCTTATACTAAGCTCAGTGATCTTTATTATTTCTTGTGGATAGCATATTCAAACAACATGTCAAATGTACAAGAGGTTCAAACATTTAATACGCTTTTTCTTAAAAGTGACAAAATGTTGGTTAGGCTACTATGGTTCAAAACCCTTCAATTGTTCCAATGTCCTGCGATATTATATGAAGCGAGCGAAGTTTATATATTTATGTCCGATTGTTATCTGGAAAGCGACTCGAGCGATTTTGGTTGGTATTTGATAAATATTATGAAATGGGTGCGAGATGACGATTTGGCTAGGGCTCTACATCGGAAAAAATTCTTAAGGGGGGAATCTAGACCTTGGTGCACGTGTACTAAGCAATGCTTTGTTTTTATTATGGGGCTTTAATGACCAATTGACCAGTGCTAACGAAGAGTATATGCGACGTCACGAATGACCACGAACCAGGACATTTTGTTACGTCGATGGCTCCAGAGACAGCTTAGGATCATATGATTGATTCAGTTCCGTCTTTTGGAAGTCTGGTTGTCGTCAAAAGCGCAGGATGTAGGGAACTTGTTATTGGAAAGCTTTCGTTAGGTAGGTCCGATTCCTGTGGAACGCGGGTTTGTTCATTGGTGAGACAAACCATTATTGTTCATTTCATTATCTCCATTGTAAACAAGAAAATGGTCAACGCGTAATCACTGTTATGAAATGGTGTTGTTCTACAGTTTCGGGTATGAGAGAGCTACATTGATATCCATTGTGGCAAAACTAATTCATTTAGATAGAAGGACGTACCCACACACACCACAGTTATGATTTTAACACACCATAGTTACCGTGGTGAACTGAGGAATTGGGGTGAATCCACCGTCTTCGGTTACGAGCGATGCTCGGTCTTCCATGTTCATGACTTAATTCCGTGTCTTCGACATATAATTATATTGTAGACTGAAGTACAGTATGTTTCAGTACATTACCACAGTCAATTGTAATAATTAGTTTGAAAATCCGTTAACGTTCAGGTTACCAGCATTAAGAACCAAAATAACATTTTTTTTCCTCTTTAGAATATCAACAAAGGGAAGTCAGACAAATTGGGTTATCTGTTTCTAAATCTTCTAAATAAAAAATAAATAAAAATAAAAGTGACATAACGCTAAAAGCAGCTGTAACGCTGACGCTTGCAGCATGCAAATGAGAATAAAGAAGTAGGTCATTGCCTCGTAGGAAAATAGACAAAACAATCAATGAACTTACATCTTGTTAGGAACGCAAGAACACTAAACATTACAACGAATCAGCGACAGCAGTTTGATATCCATTTGCTCAAGGGGAATAAATTCAACGTGCTAAGCAAGACCTTAAGGATTGAAAGGCACAAGGACATTTTTTAGCAAGGCTATGTTGTTGTTACGCGTAGTGTTGGTGCATTTTCTCATCCATCTGCTAAGCTGGAACTGGCTTAGAAAAAAATGTAAGTATCTTCAAGGCTACCTGAAACCAGTAATAATTCTTGAATATTATAAGGTCTGCCTACGGCCTTCTTCATGTGGTGGAGATATAGAGCCGCAGATCCCATAATTGTGGGGGCGGAGAGAAGCGAGTTGTAAATATCGGAAGTTGGGGCGCAGAATTGTGAGCCCTTCGTTTCTCGGAAGTAGTGGTAGGGGCGTAAGCAAATTTAACTTTTTCGTTACTGATGGCAAGAATGATATGGAGAATTATCAAGGACAAAACACTGAACTTCATGCGAGCTGTCAAGGAAGCGAACCAGTGCCTATTTTCCTTCTCTTTGTAGGCAGACAAGGATATAAAACGAAATTTTTAAGTTCCTAGTATGGTTAAAAGTTTCGTAGTTGTGTATTACCCTCAGCATAGGAAATCGATAGATAGAACATATAAGTAAGTCCACATATTGGGTTTAGATCTGCGGATTCGAATCTGGATTTAGATCCCGAGGTCAGGGACCAAAATCGCAGATCCGAAACCCGGATTTGGATTCGTTTGCTCTTCCGATAATCTTGAGGAACTGTTGATGTACGGTCATAGAAAATAAGTATTTCAGGGGCATTTAATTATTTTTATTTCGTGTATATTTTTGAGCCATACACACTGTTATTCATAAGATGTGACGTGTTTGAGGGTCTACAAGTAACAGGCTCAGGCCATAGATCTATATCTACCCATAAATGTAAGCTAAATAAAATACGAAATGATATGTATCCGGAATACCTTTTCCGTGAGTACTGTACATTTGTGTCGATCCTCTTTATTTAAACTATTTTCCTTATTAACATGGCATCAAAAGTGTGTTTGGAGAAAGTGGATAATGTTTGTAATTGCATGTAAAATACAGTTTACTGTGGTGTAGTAGGCAGAATACTAGAAATACTGACTAGACAGAGCAGTCAGTAACATACTAGTCTTCTAATGGGGAGAACCCGGGCTCGATTCCCGGTGCCGGCAATCCTGACAAGCTTTCTCTGGTTTCCTTCTGTCACAACAGGCAAATGCTGGGATGGTACCTTGAGTAAGGCCAGGGCCGATTCCATCGAAAATTCTTCTTGTTATTATTGTTAATATAATTCCAATGTAGAGTGACCAAATTGGACTGTTTGTGGAGATGGTTGAATAAATAATTAAATAAAAGATATTAGGCTGGTATGGCCTTTTCTTAAAATAAGCAACAGCACACGATAGATTTGAGATGTTTACGTTTTAACTTTCTTTGGCTGAACACTTTTGGTTTTGTAAGATAATGGTCATATTATTCAGGAGGTTGTAGACGCTTGAGCAATCTACAAGTTTCACTACCGGAAACAAGAAACTGGTTACGGTTTTCCTTTCAAAGAGTCGTTCTAGCTCCTAATGTGAATAACCGTTTCTTCACAAGGACACTAAATGCAATGATGTTCAAGGTCAAATTTAACTATGAAGACTTCAGTAGAAAACTATTATATTATGCTAAGTAATTCTTGTGAGAGTAATCTGGCAAAGTAACGAACCAAAACGGAAATAGTCTCCCATGTCGAAATGACGTAATTTGAATGTAGTACAATGTTTTATATTTTAAGCCTATATACATCGTTTGTTGCCAAGTGTCTTCGTTATGTTGAAAAACTAATTATTCATTCATAGGATATCAAAAGGTTTGGTTGCATTAGAGTGTGATCAAATATCCTTGATCTCAGCTTTTGATGTCATTTGACTGGCTTGTTCAGCATGAAAAGAATTTTTCTTCACCGAGCACTAGTAAATTTCATATCGTCTAGATTCTAGAAGTTGTCATATAAGTCTTACTTTCATAGTTACCAGTTTAATCAGTGTGTGTGGTGAAAAAACGATTCAGGTTGTGCAAGAGGCCTGAACCAAAGATACCTAAGTACCATAAATAAAATCCAATTCAGATTGTACATATTCTGCATGTTGTCTTAATGTTAGAGCAGTGGAGCAAAAGCGTGTAGATCAGTTGGTTTTGCAGTGAAATTTGGAATTAGTAGTCTTGCGGTTTTTGGCAGGGCCGGGAAAATTGGTGGTAGTAGCATAGAGAACCATGGATTTGGTGTATTATTTAGAATGACATGGAATCTGTTTTGGAGGGGTTGGGAAGATTGAGAGAGAGAGAGAGGGACGCAAAATAAGCGTCCAATTTAACATGGATTTTCACACATTTCTAGGAATATCGTAGTTTCATGTGGTTCCTTCAAAAATATGACACAATAGCCCCTTGAACATATTTCGTGGAATTATGAAGGTATTTAAGTGAAAACCATGCGAGCTATTTTCTGTTTAGAAATAAGGATTATTATAATGGAAAATTCCATACGAAAGTTGTTACATGGGCTACTGAAACATCCTTTATTTCTAAGAAAAAAATACGCCGTGGAGCCTTCAGACATACACTTTTACTATGCCATGTATTGTGTCTAAGGGTCTATTGAGTATTTTTTTCGAAGTAATCACATAAAACCATGATATTCGTAGAAATGTTTGAAATCCATGTTAAATTGAACGCTTATTTTGTAGGCTGCAGTAGTAGCCAAGTCCCTCTCCCTCTTAAGCGTTGCATTGTATAAATTGTGCTTGGTGAAATCTAGTGGATTTTGGAATTTGAGGAGTGGATTAGAAACTGATACATAACGGTGCATGAGAATTTATTAATGCTGTATATTGAAATGAGACATTCGTAATATTATTTTGCACTTGGATTTAGAGAAACTTACCAAATATTAGAAAAAGCTCATCCATTCTTCGAGATTGGTCTCTTCAGAGAATTTGCCGCCAAGGGTTAAAAGAGAGTAGTTAAGTCCCAAAGTGTATGCAATAGGCATAAGAACATTTTAGGAAATCTTGATATTCAGATTTGTAGTGTAGTTCAGGATCAATATTAGATTTATACGTAAGTTTGATTGCATTCTTTTCATTTCAATTACTTTTGTTTTGCCTCATTGCTTGGCAGTGATTATTATTATTATTATTTTGGCGTAATTGGTCCCAAATGGTCAGAAGCTTGATTGCTTATATTAATTGTTTGTTATTGGTTCCGGATGTAAAGCCACTAAAGGGTAATAATTTTCATATATATATTTGCATATAATTACTTCTCATTTGCATAAGAGAAACTTTGCGTTTCTTTATTTTTACTGCCTTACAAGTTAATAAAGTGTTTAACGATTGAAATATTATCATAAGCCATTATCCCACATCGGGAGTATACTTTTCTACTCCTCGAATTCACTTGTGGTTTCTTTCAGTGACTAGAGGGATAGGGGATAAAGCAAATTTTATTTCTTCGCTTAAAAATAATCTGGCCATTACTTAGTGGTTTTGAAGTTAGGTATTATGTCTTGATTTTTTAAATTTTATTTAAGGCACTTTAGGCAACTTTCGGCTCAGGCCGAGTGGATGATGATGGGGGAATTGGTGAAATAAGAAAAGTGGAAAGAAAGGGGAGAACCCCGAGAAAACTCACGCATACGGTGGATACGTCCACCACAAAGCCCAGATGGCATGAGCTGGGATCGAACCAATGGCCTTACGCACGAGAGGTGAGCTACATTAGACATTGCGTCTTGATGGGTCACGTTGTTAAAAAATAAACCGTTGAATGGAGGTAGGACAACTAGGATTAATTGTAGGCATTATCTCGCCATTCTCTTCTGGGACTCCTACAGGGTGTTTTACTTTTGTAATAGTTGTGAGTATTTTGTTGCGGTTAAATTACCCAAGATTTTTTATTATATTTTTTGGGAAACTTCTAGGTGTTGTCACGTTTTTGAAAGGTTCCAAGCAAGTCGCGAACTCTTTAGGCTTGATGCAGCTGGAATAATCATACATTTCAGTTTATTATGGATGAGAATGAATAGAATAATAGTCTTTATTGTTTTTTATGGTGTATAGGTATTGGTTTTATTGATCTCCTGATTCACTTGTGCGTTCGTGACGTTTCGGTTGCCCAGCACCCACTTTTCTCTCTACCGTTTCCTAAAGAAGAATAGTCAAATTCGGAACACATTTATTAAGTTTTCCAGTTATCTTCCTGTGTTGAAGGTTGAATTACACTTTCAATGGACAAATGCGCTTGGTTTTCATCATCATCATCATATTCAGCCGTTTTCTATCCACTGCTGGATGAAGGCCTCCCCCTTTTCTTTCCACATATCTCGGTCTGCTGATATCCTCATCCATGTAGCTCCTGAAAAACGCTTGATTTCATCTACCCATCTTACATTTGGACGTCGTCTCGGTCGTTTCTTTTCTCTAGGAATCCACTGTAGTACATTTGTCGTCCACCTTCCATCTGTTCGTCTAGCTATGTGACCGGCCCATCTCCACTTCATCTTCTTCGCAGTCTTGATTACATCCTCTACCTTTGTTTGTGCGCGAATCCATTCATTTCTCTTCCTGTCCCTCCTGGTTATTCCTAGCATGCACCTCTCCATTGCTCTTTGTGTGACTCTCAATCTTTGAGTCGTTTGCGCATTCAATGTCCAAGTTTCGCACCCGTACATCATTACAGGTAAGACACATTGATTATAAACTTTACGCTTCAGACACATTGGAAGTTTGCTTTTGAAAATAAAGTGTAGTCTTCCAAAAGAACTCCACGCCATTTTACATCTTCTATTTATTTCATCAGTCAACTTTGCATTCGATGTTTTAAGCTGGCCTAGGTAAACATACTCATCAACTATGCCTATTGTCTCTCCGTTAATCTTCACTTCCTTCTTTGCAGCATGTTGGTTGTACATTACTTTTGTTTTACTTAAGTTCATTTTAAGGCCTATTTTCGAACTCTCGTTACTCAGTTCTTCCATTCTGGTTTGTAGTTCTTCTGCACTTGAAGCAAACAGGACTATATCATCAGCGAACCGTAAATGATGAAGATATTCGCCATTAATTTTAATTCCAACTTCATCCCAGTTTAAATTCTGGAACACTCTCTCCAGGACCGCACAAAACAGTTTCGGAGAAATTGAATCTCATTGCCTTACCCCTTTTCCAACTTTAAATTTTTCACTGTCTTGATGCAGCCTAATGACAGAAGTGGCAGTCGAGTAAATGTTTCGCAGTAACTTGATGTATGCACTTTCGATGCCTTGATGTTCAAGTGATTTAAGTACTGCTGACAAGGAGACCGAATCGAAAGCCTTTTCAAAATCTATGAATCCCAAACATAATGGAAGTTCATATTCATTAGTCCTTTCCATAACTTCATTCAATGTTTGTATGTGGTCCATTGTGCTAAATCCACGACGAAATCCGGCTTGTTCCCTTCCCTGATTAAAATCCAAGTCTCGTTCAATACGATTCAAAATAACTTTGGTGAACATTTTGTATAGGACTGACAGTAAACTAATTGGTCTGTAGTTTTCTACGCGTTCTTTGTCCCCTTTCTTGTACAACAAAATGATAACGGCATTGTTCCAACTTCTGGGTATTCCTCTCTTCCTCAAGCACATCGAGAATAATTTAGCAACTTCCTCTTTCATCTTTTCACCTCCCCATTTAAACATCTCTGCTGTGAGTCCATCTTCTCCTGGTGATTTTCCGTTCTTCATCCCTCGAAGTACTTTATCCACTTCTTCTTTCATTACGTCTGGGACATCAACATCAATTTCTTCTGAATCTTCATTTCCTAGTTCTTCCTCGGAGTAGTACAATTCTCTGTAGAAATTTTGAAATATGTTTATAATTTCTTCCTTATTTCGTGTTACGGTCCCGTCTGGTCTCTTAACTGCAATTATTTGCTTTTTCCCTATCATGAGCTGCTGTTTGGCTTTCTTCAGGCTCTTGTTTTCCTCGATTGTATTTTTAACAAGATTTTCGTTATATCTTCGTACATCCTCTCTTATTTTCTTTCTTACGGTTTTATTTAGTTCTATGTACTCAATCCTCTTTATGCAATTTTCCTCTTCTTTCATTTCCCTTCTTTTCTTCATCAAGAGCTTAGTTTCTTCTGAGATTTTGCTCTCTTTTTTCTTTCTGGTACCTGCTATCTCCTTGGCTGTTTTTCTTATTATCTCAGTCAGTATTTTATTTCTGCTATCGATGTCTTCTTCATCCTCTAACTCTTCCAAGGCGCTGAATCTGTTGCTTAGTTCTATCTCGAATGTCTGTCTGTGTTTTCCAAGATTTTCCAGATCTAAAACTGACGGTTTTCCTCTGATAAGCTTCTTTCTCTCTAGTCTAGTATTTAGTTTCAGCTTACATCTCACCATCCTATGATCACTCGAGATTTTGAAACTGTTGAGAACAGACACGTCTTGCACAATTGCCCTGTTATTTGATAGAACGTAGTCTATTTCGTTTTTGGTCCCATTTGGGCCTTTCCATGTCCACTTCCTCTGGGGCGGTTTCTTGAAAAATGTATTGGAAATGAACAGTCTGTTGGCTTCTGAGAATTCCACTAATTTCTCTCCTCTCTTATTTATTTATTATTATTATTTGAAATTTTGTGTGTTCATAATGCCTGTGTTTTAGGGACGAAGGCACTGCATTCAAATTGCCACCTTGGGGGTGATTTAGGTTCGAATCCGGCTTCCGCCCGCCGTCAACGTTTCTTCTTTTAGTTTTCTTCAGTTTTGAGCAGAGGAATGAATATCAGGGTGATTCTTGCTTTTTCATTGTCGCATCTTGCCCATTCCTGGGAAGATTTGATTATCATGGAACCAGGGCGTGGTAGACGCCCCCATACACTCATTGCAGGTGGTCCCATAGTCTGCAGATATTTAGAAAAATAAACTTCCTGTGTTGCGTTTCAAAAAGTCAGTAGTTAATATTTAGTCTCATGCAATATGAATAATTAGGTCTATGGAATAGAAAAGTACAAACAATTGGCAGCATTGGAGAGGGAAGTAAGGTTCTGTCGGAGTGTTGGGATTTTTGAAAATAATGTGTTCTCCGCGCCATGTATTTATGAAATCAGTGCGTTAGTTTTGGGGTGTTTGATTAAGAATAATGTCATATCAATTGAGCTTGGTGTGTTATTGAATTGTGCTTGAGCTTACTATGTAATTTATGTTAAGGTGAGTTTGACAACATTAGGGAGACCCTAATACATCATCGTTTTAATACAAGGGGAATATAGAGGAAGCGAGATCCCAGGGTTTAGAAAAGTGTGCTGGGCTGAGTCATGGCATCTCTACATTTTGAATTTGAATTCATTTATGGCTTACGGGCCGTAACGGGGAAGGTATCTTCCAGGTCCTTACTTAAGGTACCATCCGGGTAATTATCTAGTGAAACAGGTCAATCCTGGAAAATCTCAGTTATGATTATCGGCTACAGGGTTCGAACCTGCTCCTTACCGATCCGATGTAGCTTATTTAATGCTGATAATGTGCCTATTATTATGAACATGGACTTCAAAATTTTAACCCCTTCCGTTGATTCTGCAGAGAGCGGGGCGAAACGGTCCACTACGACAGTTGGCCACTGCAAGGAACGCCATTCTGCAGCCTTGCGTCAGGCATAGGTCATAAATATTAACTTTATTTATTTTGTGAAAAATGAGATAACGTTGATTGTGAATTTAACAGGGGAATTCATGTTTTCTTTCTTCATTATTTCTTAAGCTAGCTTGTGTGTTGTGAAAATCAGTGTTTAATATTTGGATATGGAAAGCAAATATGTTCATGTTTTCTGTCTTTTGATCTGTTCAAGTGTTAGCGAAAGGATGTTACAAGTTGCATATCTTTCAAGGAAATGTGTGCAGTGCTGATACGCGCGGTTGTTCTGGGGAAATTAAGTCATTGTTGTAACTTATCAAAGGTAAAGAGATAAAGACGTTTGAAGGGCAAACAGAATAATGCTTTCTTCGTAGGAATGTGAAATTTACTTTGTAAATGTGTTTCAATGTAGTGATGTATCGCACTTTTTTTTTTTTAAGTCTTAAAAATAATTACTGTACATTGTTAATTTAATGGTTCCCAAATTCAGAATTGTTTTTGGGTGGTGGGGGTACTGAAAGTTAATCAGAATGCCTTCTAGAACTTTACTTTTTACGGTTTAAATGTAGTGACATTGATAACTTATTAGTAGACACCTTGACATTACTCATGTGAATAAAAGTGTGGCAGCCAGTAGAAAGCATGAAAGAAAGAAAAGAAAAAAAAATGTTAGAAAGACATGCATTTGTAGTAAAAATGCGAGAGAGAACTACAGAAAAAGATGAAGTCGAAGCAAATTTAAACAAGAACCGGTGAGAATGAAAGTGGCGTAAGTCACTTTATGGCTAATCTGAGATATTTAATGGTTTCTTAACATTGTTATTGAAAAAATAAGTTAGAGGATACTGTAATACTAAAAACTGATTACTGTCTACATGTAAGTGATTAATCTGATTATAAATGTATTCTGCTTCATCTTATTTACAATAATTGGGCTTAACTAATTGTTTAAAATTTTATGACTTATGCCACTTCCATTCTCACCGGTTCTTTAAAATGTGCTTTTCTTAGTGGATATACAGGGTGTCTATCACCGTGGAGAACCTGGAATACTCAGGGTATTTGATAAATCTGCAAAACTCAGGGAAATCTATAATTTAAGGGGAAAACTCAGGACCTATCCACAGTTTGTAAGAGGTCCACTATTCCGGCAAGGCGGAGGTCGTGGGTTCTATTCTCACTGCCGACCGGATTTTTTCAATGTGTTAAAATCCTTTATTTTAAAGATTTTTTTTTTTTTTTTGGTGAAATTCCAATAATGTACATGATGCTTGGACTGGGTGGATTAAAAAAAAAAATGTCATTGCGTAATATTTACATGTTCCACTATACTAAGAACGTGGGAAATTTGAAAAAAAAACCATCAAGGAAAGCCTGGAAAACTCAGGGAATTTCAAGTCACAAATTTAATAGTCACCATGGATATAACAGTATCTGAATTGTTCCCGAAAGAATTGCGATGGGACAGGTTGCTCGTACTTCCCTCGAATTAAATGTTTACGCAGTTCATACACAGGGTAAAGGAAGGAAGAGGGTTGAATTCGGACATATAAGATATTTTGGTAGCGATCAATCACATTTATGAAATAAAAACAAAAAAACAGAAATATGCATATGTGTCGACAAACCTAATTATGAGTACTAAATGCTAACATACTTACCCCCAGTTTTACAATCGACGGTCAATCTTCTGGTCAGGGCTATGTTGAGGCCAAGTCATACCTTTGCGTACGCCGATTGGCCGAAATATGACTTGGCCTTAACTTAGCCCTGACCAGAAGCTTAGCCGTCTATTGTAAAACTGGGGCTTAAACTTCCACTACAATGTCGTTTTTATAACCCAAAAAATACAATATGAAAAAGATTAATGGAGAGGCGAATTCGGACAGTAGATGAGGTGTATACAAAGGAAAAACGCAGTTGCAGCATCTTTACAGGCCTGCGCCTCAAATGCTTGAGGGCCATAAATAATAATAATAAAAAAAAAACAAAAAAAAAACGAATACTGCTATGTTTTATTGTTGAACTTATGTGAACCACAAATGCAAATGAAGAAAGAAAGTAAACACAAGTGCTTCTAAAGGAAAATGATTACTGGACTTCTTGTGTATTTTCAAGAGCGATCATGTCAACATCGATTTTATTATCTTGCGCGCGACATTTTGAGAGCCCATCTACATTCCACAGAGACAGCTTATGTCGTTAGAGGAGACAAACCAAGATGCTCCAAGTTGCGTTGTTGTTTTAAATGGATGTGGTATATTATTTATCAATATTTAGCTGCAATCAATACTTCTTACATCACGTTTGTTCAGTTTTTTTTTTTTGTTATTTCCTCTACGAGTTCTTGCTCCTATTTAGCATTCAATATTGTTTCGCCGCCAACGTCTTTAATCGGAGTATCGGCAACAATCTTTCGACCATGTCGAAGAGACTTTTGGTTGCTGCTATCCTATTGCCATACTGTACGAATTCATATTTACGGTATGGTGCTCATTACCCGGAATCATCCCGTCTCGTCTCTTCTGTCCGAAATATCCCCTTCAAGGTACCGTGGGAACAGTGGTTTGGAGCAGCCTATGGTAGCTTCCAATCCATGATATTGTTTTCATTCTAAAAGCATGTTACCGAATACTCTTTCGAAATCATATTACAGTAGCGACGAAACTTCTGTGCGGGTGATGCTTGGATACGATGTTCAGTTGCCAGCTACTGAGCCTAAGCTGACAGCAAGAACATCCTTGGCTGACAGTCATGGACAGTATAGGTCTTGCGGAAAGTTTTGAAATTAGGGATGGCGAGAGTTTCGGATATCCGATCCAATGGATTCCTGCGATTTCGGTCGCAGATCCAAAAACCAATGATTCGGACTTCGATATTATGATGTATCTGAAACTGCGATGTCGGGATAGTAAGTTATGAGAGGCCCTGGCCAATACCTTCCCCGTCGTCTGTCTAACTCATCCCGGCCTGAGCCGAAAACGACAAAAGGTCATACATAAAGTCAATTTAATTCAGTCCTATCTGAAACTAGAAAAATATATTTTATGAAGATAGTTGTGTATTTGATTGCTATTGTTTTATTGTCTAAAGTTAGTTGATAGGAACATTTTTAACGCCCTTTATTTTTCTAAAATACATGCTTTATTTACTTCTTTTTACATCCCTGCACGCTTAAAAGGGGAGGGTGATGAAATGTTTTTGTCCTTTCCTTTTAATAACGCTATGTTTATTGCGTAGTGACTTGATAACCACTTCACAGGGCAAAGGGTACGTACAGTTGGTTGGTGATGGGGGGAGGGTGGGGTTGGTTAGAAGAGACAAGAAGGTGCTGTCTTTTTTTTTCCTTTTGTCACTCCGATATAATTATTTATTAGTGACCGAATATTGTATGACTGGTTTCAAAAGCACTAGTTGCAATGCATGTGCAACTCAGCAATTTCTTCTCTCTTTCTATGATCCTTTGTCCGCTATCAACACTCCAAAATAAGGAGTAAGAGAAAATAAAAAAGAAGAATTATCGTTTGGTAGCCGAAAAACATCGCCTAAATGACAGATTAGTAAAGACTACGATGATATATTCATGCTCCAGATATCAGAGATCCGAATCCCTTTGGCCATCCCTATTTTGACTATGTCACCTCACCGCGTGGTGTATCAGAGTGCCTCCGATTCACAACCGAGCGGGTAAATGGTGTGAAATTTTTCTTTTAATTTTTTTTGCCTAAGCTAAATTCCCTGTGCGTCCGCACAAGGTCAGTGGCACAGAAATGTCTTTGCTACAATACAAATATCGCGATTGTTAGGTTTTGTGATTGATAGTGCCGAAGTTCTAACATTGTAACATATAATCGTTCTTACCTGCAGTATTATCTTTAATATTTTCTCCACTGCACTCTTTTTTTTCACACGTACATGCTTCCAAAGACCTTTTTCGTGCTTTGGTACAGTTAAAGCTCCCGTAACTTGTGCGGATTTGGACACCGTCCGGAATCTCCCCCTTTACCCTATATGATCAGAGGGAAAGCAGTGACCAGAAATGAGCTGAAAGTTTAGTGTGACTTCGGTGGGAAGTACCGAAGAGACAAATTTCTTTGACGTTAAGAATAGGGATTATTCTGGGTCCTGGGTTTGAACAATGATCTCTTATAATGTTGAGTCTACCTATAACAACCTGATTTTCATTCTTGAAATAAGAGGGAGTGGATGGAAATGAGCGTAACGCATCATATACATTGTATTAAATACAGACCAGAATTCTAGAATTTCGAAGCAAACTATGTTACTGCTAGTCGCGCGATATTTTTATTTGTATATATCACCTTGAACTGCAGACAGCGCATAGCCACGAAGAAGGTACTCTACGGTTACAGGATTTGAATTCGCGCAGCTAATCATAGTGTAACTTTCACCCACACGCTTTTCGCGCCAACGATGACGTTTTATTTAAACTTACTCAGCACGCAGCCGCTACAGCTGAGCCGAGGCTTTTGTCCAGAGAGAAAACAGAGGTGAAGATGACTGATGAAGTTTATGGAATTTCTCAGACCTCACAAGTTTTCAAGCGTGACGTAGCACAGAGCACGGCAGACTATTTCTGCGACAGTTGCACGCAATTGGGTGGACTGTACCATTGATTAAAGTTTTTTTTTTATTATTGTAGTTGACAAGAGTAGTATGATGTCATTCCCAGTCAACTTCGAGTTCGTGATATTATGCAGTGTTCGTTAGGGTTGTAATATCAGCTAGTACGGTGGAACATATAGGGGGGAATTACCGACCTGTATAATGGGGTTCTGTTAAAATGTAGATGGTATTTATGCGGCAGTGAGTTGAAAGCGTGTCAGGTGTAGGAATGTGCATTTGGATCCAAATTATCTGGTTCTGGATAATATTGGAACCGGGTACCTGCTTCCCTCTGAACTGGTTTCTTCAGGATCCATTTCCGCCCACTCGTAGTGAGACATGTGTCTATTAACGTATGCATCTACTTGTACTGAACAATTAACTGAATTCTGGCTTTGTAGACATGTAGGTTCGCCAGTTTTTGTTAAGTAAATAGGAAGAAGCGGATATATTATTATTATGGAGCAATAGTTAATGAATGGACTTTGTAAATTACTCGTGGTGATAAAAGAGATGCCAAAATAGAGATGATTCTTGCAAGGGAAAACTGTCTATTCTCTCTCTATGGTCTACAGAGGTTGCAGAGAGCTGAATAAAGTTTTCATGTGAAGTTCCTAACTTTGAAATTTCTGCGGTGACTCCTGAAGGATGTAATGAATACTGCGTCCTTATTATGAATCAGGGTTTACTTGCTCACAAATTAAATGTGAATAATGAAAAGTAGACGTCCAGTAATGCCTATCCGTGACGAATCTTTGTGTTTTCCCATATATGGTTTCTCAGTTATTAATTTCTTCGTCAGTATTGTTAATTAAAAATGGTAATGTACTTCTTTGAGAGCTGATTATCAAAAGGAAATGCATTTATCTTATCTTGTTTTCCTCCGCTAAATACATTTCATGTGAAGGCAAGCAGAGCATGTCAGTGATCATTAACCACATGTACTTAGAAATGGAGAACAACATTTGATTTATCTATTATTATTCTGTATTATGTTTCTATCCTTAAGTGTTGTCTTCGAAGAAGACATTTCTTCGTGGTATCGCGTAAAGCCAACAAAGTTAAAATCATCGTGCGAAGTTATGGAAATTAACAAAACTGGGATATACCCAGGCCTAACCCATTTGAAGTCAGTGATGTTTCGGACACCATTTCGAGCATGGAACTGAGAAAACTGACCTGTAGAAAGATTTAAGCAAGAAAATCCATCTGAACAACCTATTTGAATTGAAACACGTATATTTCTTTGATTTCAGGACTATATGTGAATTATGCGTAATGTAACGTGTGCAAAATTGTTAAATAAACATTGTGTTGTTATAAACTTACGCCTTCTACGGAAGGGCGCTGTAATTTTAAAATATTACATTTTCATTAAATGTCATATCTGTGAGTTTTGAATTACACTAATTTCGGAAACCAAGATAGCGCAAACCCAAGTCTTCTTCGAAAAATCATCCGGTGTTTATTGAATTTCATGTATGATGGTTCTGAAGAGCGCTGGCTGCAGCCCGAGGTAGCTTCATTTCTAAAGCTAGTGAAAAAATAAAATAAATGTAATAAGGTTTTTCGAATATAGGCTACTTTCATTTTAAAATTGCTTAAAAATTGCAGAAATTCTAACCAAATGCTAAATGCAGACGGACGCGGAAGGAAAACAAACTTCGTATTCGACTGTAACGACGTTGCATTACAATGCCAGGACCCTCTTGCTGCTTTCTTTTCATAGCTGGACTTGAGACCTAGTTGCTAGGTATTATTACTATTATTATTAATATTATTGTTGTTATTTTACTGTTAGGTACAATTAAAAAAAGTATTCTTTATTTTTTTTTTCATATTTATTTTTTGTTTTGTAGTTTTAAACATTTCTCCAAATGAAGATGTTTCGTACTGCCGCCAACGCTTTTGGACTCATATAACATTTAACGAACTTCGGACGATTTTCAAAATGAACTGTCGGGCTACGACCGTCATACTTTTCTGAATTTAACATGTTTCACTTCAGAATTAAACTCCGCGCTTTTCAGAATTGTTCAGATACGAAATTGCATGAAAATCAGAGGATATTTTCAAATCAGTACTTCGGTCGGGCAGCCGTCGGAATCGATTTCCGATTTGTTTTTATTCTTCAAAAAACGAAGTCGGCGACCTTCGGAATCGCCGTATATGAAATTTTACGAAAATAAGACACCTTTCTGAAATAAGTCGTCTTTTGGCAGACGCCATCTTAAGAATCTGAATATATTTATGATCTTCAGACATCTATTACTCAGACCGGGATTGGGCAGGGGCTAAGTGTAGTGTAGGTATCGTTCCGGCATTTGCCTGGTGTGGCTGAGGAAAACCTGTCATAATTGCCGACCTCTGGTATTGAGCCCGGGATCTTCCGAGTGCGAATGCGGCACTCGAATTTTGAGTGTTATTTATGGCCTTGAGGGATCTAAGGCTCAGGTCTGGATAGGGGAGCGGAGAGGATAGGGAAGGTGTCGGCCAAGGCCTATGTAGAACGTGCCATCCCGGCATTTGGAAGTTACCCCCATCTTGCACCAAATCCTTCAGTTAAAAAATGGATCAGTCATATGATTTACCCAGTTTTTGGTAGAGCTTTGGACTCGCATTCAGAAGATTCTGGGTTTGAACCCAGTAACCGGCCATCCTGACCAAAACTTTTTCCTTAGTCACACTAGGCTAATGCGTAGATGGTACCTTCAAACTAGGCTCTGGGTGTCTTTTCCCACCTATCTCTTGTTTGCCTGACCTATAAATCAGAACATCATGAGATTCTATTGCAGGTTGCATAAGCTGATAGATAGGCTGTTGGGTATCAGGTGTTTAATACATGCCCTGGTCTCATTTTGAACTTTATTTATGGCCTTTAGGTATCTCAGGCAGGGATAATGTGGGGAAAGGATGTTGGAAGGTAGTAAACCAGAGCCTGAGCCTATTTAGTAGGTACCATCCCGGCATTTGCCTGTTGTAACTTAGGAGACTCCCTGGAAAAAACCTCAGTCATCTTTCGAATGCTAAGTCGACGCTCTACCAACCAAGCTACGATCGCTCTTTTCCAGACTCAAATTCTTTGGTCCATAGTTTGCTGTTTTCCCTGGTCAAATGAAGGCATCACACTAAGTTTGGTATATATTGTTTCACCGATGTAGACTTGTACAACGGACAGACAGAACTTACATGTAAGATCACGTGATTCGCAGCATTTGAGATGAGATCTGGAAAGTAGGCTAATTGAAAGATCCACTTTTCAAGAAACTTTGAATCTGTTGGAAAAGGAAAGTGCTCAGTTACAACAACGACGCAAAGAACAGAATCATTAAAGAAGTGAATTCTCACAAGAATTGTGCTCTTTCTTTCTGCTTCTCTCTTCCATGTGTATAGTAGCATTAATTTTATAGCTTCTTAAAACATACAGTAAAGTATAAGTTGTGTGTAATTTGTACTGTCCCATTATGTGAGCTGATGCACGTTGGCACCAACGTTTTAATTTAAATGAATAAATAAAGATTAATAATAATCTTTTTCTTCAGCGATGGTGGGTGCAGAGACATTTGATTCTCAGAAAAATACTTCAGTCGATTTCTCAGTTTGGGAAAGTGTGCGAAAAGTACCAAAAAGTACCAAATAGGTCCTGACTTGGAGATCGTAATATTGGAAACGTACTTCATACCAGACACGCACGGATTGAATAATGTGAAAGTTAGAAGCAATGAAACATTTTTTTTTCGCATTATTCTTTACGTTTACAAAGTATTTTATTTTGAAATAATTCGATCTTCAGAGGAAGTGTAGTTTTGTACTGAAACTAAGGCCATCTTTTGGGGTAATTGTGTGTCTGCGTCAACTCAGGATTGTTTACATTCATATCCAAGTTTTGTTTACACTTGAATTATCATAGACATACAATTGTTGAATCTTTTTTTCTTTTTAATGTGTGTACCCAAAGGCGAGCTATCGATTCCATGTGCCCTGTCATTCACTCTTTTCACTGTCTTGTTGCTATGGCAACCAAACGATGCAGGCGCTTCAAGTCCTGTGGTCGTCTTCGGGATTGCACGTCGTGGAGCGTGACTTGACTGACTTGTCTGTTTCCAGAAGATTAGGAGTTCATGACTCAAGGCTTCATCATTGATTGTACTCTGCAATTGAGGTAGAACCACAATTCACCGGGCAAAACTACGCATTGTAAAAGTGACGCCAATGATCAGCTATTAAATTCTCTAAGAGCAAGTTTAGAGATTTCTGTCGTGAGGTCAATGACCGGGAATTTTCGTCGTTTTCCGTTATAATCTATACTTTAAGAGACTAATAAAATGCCCCGTGGTAAAAGTTTGCTTCGGGTGCATTGATGGAAAGTGGGAATGCTCTATGATAGCCGGTTAAAGCTTGTTTTTGTTATATAACAAAACATTGTGTTGAAATAGAAAAGCTTGTTTAATTTAGAAGTTCCGCGTATAAGTTATTTACGTGAAGTAATTGATGATTTGGTTTATATAAGCATATTCGTGAATAAAAAGGGAAAGTTCCAGCTATCCTTCCTGGTAATCGAACCCAAATTGGCTGCTTAATAGGACTCAAGTTGTATATTTTTGTTACTTAATCAGTCGCGTTGTGGATAGTGGAGCTAAGAATAGTGGTTGCCAGAAATCAAGATATCTGTTATCCGAATAATTTTATCCTGTATTCGTTGTATAAAAGTAGGATAATTCTGAAAATGGATCGTATCCGGAGGGCGAGTACATGACTCAAGTCTAGATAGGAACTAGGTTGTGGTGGGCCGTAATTATTTTCCCGAAGAACCTGGTTATAATGCTCGAGGGAATAAGTAGTATTTTTAAAGGCGTGTGTACGTACTTGACTAGTAACAGCCAAAAACATACTCTTCAGTTTTCTATTCGTTCAGTATTTGTTTAAAGTAAAGGAACGGTTTTTTGTTAACAGCGAAGAGCAATCCTGGAAATGAAGACATCTTCCAATTAAGGTCGTCAGGTAACCCTAATTATTTGTGAAACAAAGATCTATTTTTCTTTAAAAAAAATATTGGTAAAAGAGAAAAAGACAACATCGTGTAACAAATGTTTTGAAATCAGAGTTGGGTGAACATTTGACCTCCTAAATCTTGTTTGGATTAAGCAAGCAGGATTTGCTTTTGCAATCATCTTTTGTTGGTGGATCCACTCCACCAAAGGGTTAAAGTTTGAAGACCCTTTTGCAAGTAAAGTAAATTAGTTTATAGTGATAATGAAAGTAAACTTCCCAATACAAACAAAGGTTGCATTAGTATTTATTAGATTTTTTCTATGTGTCAACCCATCGATCGGTCAAAGGATGAGGAAAAACAAATATTATTGGAACGGGTACTAAAACATTGTTTAGAAACCTTCGAGACCAAATTTATCACTTGTAAAAATCAAAATTATATATAGACCAATTCCTTTTTTTATTCAACGTCAATACAAAGGATTGAAACATAAGTTAAATTCGTCATCCCATTTTAATTCATTTCTTGAGATGATCGTGTCTTTACCATGCAATATCGCTGGGATTTGTGACGAAATCTTGTATTTCAGCTACTGTAGAATCAAGATGGAGTGGTGGGAAAAGACCACGTTAGTTGCGAGTGGCTTCGCATGTTGTGTTGTACATGTACAATGTGCATTCGTACTTTACCTCGGATTTTAAATCCCTGCGTGGTTCGTAACCCACGTTATTAGTATGACCCTTCTTTAGAGGCTGCATTCTCGATCTGGACGTAAATCGACTTAAGCAAACCATCCAATGTTAAACAGGGTTGGGGAGAATGAATAGTATAACAGCATGGCAACATATGACAAATAAGGTAGGAATTTATTGACAAGTAGCATGAAAACATAGGTAAAGATTTTGTCCTATCACAGACTACAGACACTCTTTCTTGCACTTTTAATTTGCATATGATACCTGAAAAATCATTCCCATTAATTTGAACTCGTTCCTCCAAGCGCCGCCTGGAAGCCTGCATTACACAATACAGAATGTCCAAAGGGATTGCCTGCGCAGCTTATCCAAGCCTTCAGGTCAGCCAGTGTTCTAGGGCGTATAACGAACACTGTTCAGGTAGCCCCACAAGAAGTCAGAAGTGCACTAGTGCGGCGACCGTGCTGGCCAGTTGATCAATCAAGCGACCAGGAAAGCCGGAACGCAAGACCGTCAAGGTCTGGCGGGCCGTATGATCTGTGATTCTGTTCAGTTGGAACCATATTTGGGGTAGATTGTGGTTGGCCATCTCTGGAAGGAGAAAGACATTCACCATGTTCACATTGCAATCGCTAGTAACTGTAATAGCGCGCCTATTGCGGTTCTGAAAGCAACGCCACGTCACACGTTCACTATGTGTATCTCATAGGGGTTACTGGGTGGCCAGTAGCGACAATATTCTGCTTATTGACATTCAAAGATATTTGGAAATTTGCTTTATCAGACATCTCAAGGATGTTCAGAATCTGCAAGTTGTCTGCTAAGCATCTAAAAGTCCATGACAAGGGTTCGTCGGGCACTCGATCTTTTTCGTTCAATTATTGAAGAACTTGCAGCTTGTACGGATGGAAGTGCAGGTCATGGATAATAAGCCGCAGGGAACGAGATCACATTTCTAGCGCCAAGGCATGCCTAGCAGCAGTGTCCAACCTCACGAGGGTAGCTCTCATGAGCGTGGACCTCACCCTCACCGCTTGAGGGCAAAATTTGAAAGTGGGGGGGGGGGGCTGAGCGAAGACGTGAGGGTGAGGGCAAATTGTAATGTAAAGGTGAGGGCTGAGGGAAGATGTCAAGGTGAGGGTGAGTGAGGTTTCACGAAAATGAACACCTTTGGGCAGCTGAATGACGAAAACTTCGGATGAGTTTTTGATGGGCCTCCTCCACTCGCACAGTGGTCCACTGTGTCCTTGGACGGTCTAAACTTCTTTTCTGTGTGTAAGATACAGCGGTACGGCCTTTTCCCACCCATCCTACAATCGTACGGTGATCAGGCGTTGCCCCGTGACAATCCAACCCGTAATGACGACGAAAGAGTATTTGCACTGTGATGGGAAACTTTTTACATACGTCTCCACAGCGAGAGTTCAGTGCTTTGCTGATCACAGCGCCCTACTCCTCGGCCATACTCATTGCTTACTAATGGCAATTGCAATCCTTACCCAATTCTACACATAGGGCCTAACTGTTTCGCGCAAGTGCAGACAGCGACGCAGTAGCACGTGACTCAAATTAGACTATTCATTGTGCCCAATACTGTATGTACAGCGGGATGATCAACATGTCCGCTATCTTGAAATCCACCATATACTGGATCGAGGTCAATTTTGCCAAAAAGATGAAATTGCAAGTGGTTCATGTGAAATATCAAACATCTGAGATCCGGATCCTGATCTGACCATTCCTAGATTTGACGTACCTGTTAGGTAGCGGAGTTACCTTCAATGAAACTGTGCCGTTATTTATTCAGTGGCATTATCATTTGACCTCGATCCAGTATGACGGATTTCAAGATATAGGACACGTCGATAGTGTACGGTACTCCCTCGCACTATTCCACATTTGGATATTGTGATGCTTCATTTCCCTGTCGGTTTGTGAACTACCAGGCTGTATTGAGACTTTTGAATCACACTGTAATATAGTACACAAAGACCTCGTATGAGGTTGAAGAAAGTACACAGAAAAAAAAGAATGTTGCCGTGGCCGGGCTCGAACCCGAATTTCCTGAATACGGCTGGGCATTCTGCCATAGCTGAGATGCGAGAAATGCTCTGTATACACAGAGTTTGCTTTGTCGTGGTGGCAGAGTGCCCAGCCGGCTACTGGAAAATCCGGATTGGAGTCCCGGTCACGGCAGTGATCAATTCTTCTGATTAATTTTCAAACCATCTAATGTTAACTGAAGGTGGAAATCAGGTAATAGTTGACTTTAGAACAATTTTTACTTCTCTCAAAATCTTATTATTAAAATTCCCCTTATTCCAAGAGATAGGTAGTGATAATGACTCTTGAGACGCGCTAAGTATATAAAACAATGTTTTTTTTATGAAGCACAACCCATGGAAATAAACATGGAGAATAAATAATAATTAAACGAAATCAGAACTTTATAATTTTTTTTCTTTTATTGAGGTACGTAAAGCAAGTAAAGAAAGAAGTCGTCATATAATTCATATTTAAAATGGCGCAGTCTATGCACTAGATTCAGCATAGTGTTATAGTGGAATTGTCTGATGTTATCATTGGTTGTTTAAGTAAGTTAACTGCTATGTGGCGTGCAGTTTGCATTGTGTTATTCTTATGAGATCTGACTTCAAACTACGAGAAGCGTTAACCGTTAGTGTGTAATTTTGTCGAGTTCTAGCGCGTGAGTTGGCTTTTAAGCGGAAAGCGAATATAGTAGGAGACATACATGTAAGTGTAGGAGATACACGGAAACGTGTGAGCAGTTACATTGTTTTCTTTCTTTCATTGTTTCTTGGAAGCAGTTTTTAACTTTCTCAACGTTTAAACCAGTCTGGAATCGTAGTGGGGAAGGAAAGAGGGCATTAGTAAATGCTTTTGTCCGCAACAATGGTTCTAATGAAAGAAGGAACAGAGCACAGCTTCCTAATTCTTCTACATTGTTTGAATTGTCTCACGAAATTGTGTCAAAACGTAACAAAATCATTCGGACCTTAGTCATTAAAACCAACGTTGTGTGTTTGGAGGAAGGTGCCTGATAATTAAGAGGGTACGTACGCTCTGTATTCTAGTGAATTTGAATTTTATTGGCAGTTTTGACTTAAGGCAGCTTTAGACGATACAATTTCTCGTACGATGAATCTTAGCAAAAGCAGTGTGCCAGCTTAAAACAAAAAGTTATGAATTTATACCATAGCATCTTGCCCTATTGTAGGATTCTTGCTTTCACACTCTGGCACTACTGCTAATCGTAAGATTCCTCGTAGCATAAATGCTGTCGTCTAAAGCGGCCTTAATAGGCCGAATGGATGATGATGAGAGAATTGGTAGAATGAAGAAAGTGTGAGTAAACGGAAGAACCCTGAGAAAACCCAAGGTTATTTGGAGAAAATCTACGCACATGGTGTTTGTGCACCAGAAAGCCCACATGCCATGAGACAGGATCGAACCCAGGACACCTAGCACCAGAGGTGAATGTTCTCCCAATGAACCGCAGCAGCCCACCTGTGTTCTAGTGGTTACGAAAGCTGGCCCCAGATAAAGCATTCAGGAGATTGTGCGGACTCGAGTGTCGCTCACGCCGGCTATCGTGGGCTATCCCCAGTCCCACCAGGCGAATACTATAATTAGTGTTGTATTTCGAATTATAGGGAATGGAAGCCTTTTCCATTCCTTGTACCGTGGTATACTGTCCAAGATGGGAATTTGGAGGTTTCGGGTGCTTGGATTTTGCAAAGTTTGAATGTATTTTTGGTTTGGTTCTATTTTACATATGTCCTCAATTAACGGGCAACTAAATGAATAACTCACTGCTAACGAATTCCATGGTCTAGTGGCACAGGCTGAGGGTAGCGACGGAGGTTCAAACTATTCACGCTGGTCAATCTATCATGATTTTCGATTATCAGGTTTTCAGCCCCACCAGGTGAATACTACTAGTATTCTACCTAATCTACAGATCCTGGTTGTCCGCGTTCTTCTTTTTCCACGAGAGATGTGCTCGTTGAGGGACGTCAGGCTAAGATTATATAGTAACTCAACCTGGAACTACCAATTGGTGCCTGTAAAATAAATTAATTGATTTTCATAGCTGTTCTCCAAGCAGTGGTCCGCGCGTACGATCTGATGTTAGTTTTTCTGACCGAGGTTTTGCTCTAAAATTTCTCCACAGTTGGAACAGGACTTCGCTCAACTACTGCGTTCTTTTATACTTTAAAAATATTGGTAAACTCGAAGAAGACATTCCTGTTTAATCAGTTTGTAATCGGCTCTCATTTTTTTAAAATCAGAATTTAAAATAATGTAGTGTCTTTAAGAAACAATGAAGAAATACCCTGTCTTTGTGATCTAAAGGCTAATTTCGGTGATTTTTGATTGACGCTAAGGATACTGTATACGTTCAAACCCTATTTCGACCTTCAATCATGACTGAAGTTTACTTGGACTCGCCCTAGCACCAAACGGGATAGTACCTAAAGTAAATTCTATCACTGCATTCCCCGTCCTTTTCACAGAAGGGTGTACTCGCCGGGTGACGTCGTCACTTAGACTGGAGATTTCTACAAGTTAGAGGGAAAATTGTATTTTTCACATGAGCACTTCTTATCTTTCCTATTCCAAGTTTAACAAATCTACTGTATGTAAACATCGATTTTCTGTGGATATGTGTAATGCATAAACATCTAAATTAGTATGTTAATATTCATCTATAGATTGTACGTAAAACAAATTTTACAGAAATTCTCATGCCTGCAGTTACTGCGTACTGTGTATGTTAATTCACTGTAGAATTTCCAATTAAGATACATTATTTGTCAATCATTCTGCTCTGTTCCTTGTGTATACAGGTTGTCCCCGAAATAATAGTGCAAACTTCGGGAGATGATTATTTACATCAAAACGAAACAAAAAGAGTTTTTTTGAAGAAAGTAAAAATTGTGCATAATTTTGGATATCCTGGCGCTCAAAATGACAACGGCATCGTCACAAATGACGTCGTAGCTTGTTGAGATTTGACGTTATTTGTGATGAAGCCGCCGTAATTTTGAGCGCCTGTATAGATTCGAAGTGTAGCGTGTAGTTTAGCAAATTTCGGAATTTCTTCAAATGAAATTTTTTCTTGTTTCGATGTAATTAATCACCTTCCGGGGTTTGCACCATTACTTCAGGGATACCCTTATTAGTCTTTGTAAGAAGAGCGTATAAACTTCGTAGCCTTTGTAGATTGTGGGAAAAATTAAAATGTTTTGGATATAAACAACATTTTTTTTTTGAAAATGTAAAAGTATCCACGCTCAGGGTTCGTTCCCGGGACCTCCGGATCAGCTTTCGAATACATTAACCACTGGATTAAGCTGCGAGTTGCCGAAGAAGCACTGGTCTGTGTTACTTATAGTTCACGCTCTGCGCATGCGCGTCCCAGGAGTAACAAGGACACTCTGATACTCAGTTTGAACACAGTCTCCAGTGTTCTGGCCGGGATTTGAATCCGGGCTGCCCAATTCGTAGTCAGAGCCACGGCGACTCCAATTTTAATGATACATTGATGAATTACTATATAAGGATTTCAGTTCAACCGCAGTATCCGACAACTTGAAACTCAAGTGCAAATTAGGTGGAGAATGGATTTTACCATTCATTCGACAGAGAAAGAGACTACATTCACATTACAGTATAGTGTTATAATTGTCTTATTTTATTATTATTATTTATTGTTGTTGATTGACCTGCTGTGTGTGAGACTTTGATAAACTTTATTTTGTATGGGTCGTTCAAGTAACTTTTGACATTGGCCCGTCACGATTATATTATGAAGGCACTACTAGTGAAAATCCACAAACATCCATGTTCCCGGCAGGATTCGAACCCGCGACCTTCGAGTCACTGGCCTAACGCCTCAGGCCACACGGCTGCCTGTTCGGCACCTGTTGTGTGTGTTTTTTAAATTAAACTTCATCATAGATGTAGGCGTATTATGTACTCGAGCAAGACGTTATGTACAGTTAACGCCGAAAATTCGTACCCAGTCTTGAAATTTCTTCTCCGAATAACTTTGGATTGGAATGGATAGATCGATTTCAGTACCGTTCCCTGTTACTTAAAGATATTATTTTCTGTAAGTTACAGATCTACTCAAATCGATCTATCCATTCCAAAGTTATTCGGAGAAGAAATTTTACACGACTGGGTAAGAACTTTTGACGCTGACTGTACATGTCAGTCGCTACTATCCGCTGTAGGTTTTGGACCCCCCCCCCCCCCCCGTGGATATGAAGTACTGTACTTTGAGGCACCTCTATACTAAATTCTAGCTGTGGAAGAAGATCGGGTTTCTTCAGAAGTTCTTTTGTTTTAGGGAGTGTGAATACATTATTTGTAATAAGGGAGGGGACAGGGATAAGATGTGTTCCTAATTTATCACCAGCTCACACGCCGGGAAATAGTAGTAGTGATGGTGTAAGCGTAGTTCACTATTCACTCGCATTTCGGACCTAAAATTACGCTTTATTTATTTATTTATTTTCGATCTCTGTTATAGTTGAAATGATAGAAATAGAGTCAATAATTTATGGATTTTTTTCCGCATTGCAAGATATGTTGCAACATACATAGGACAGACAGACGTTTATTGTGTGCGTTTTTCGTAGTTATTCAAACTAAGCATATTTTCCTTGAGGTACTGTTTTTTTAATTAGGTTTACTGCTCATGTTTTTCAAGATATCTGAAATGGTCTGTTTGATGATGATAAGGAAAAAGTTAACCGATCAGTGTTCTATCGTAGATCATAATCGTCAAGCACTTTATCGTTTGAGCTAACTTTTTAACACTTTGATGAACGAAGTAATCTTTACGGACTTCGTGATAGTTAACCCATTAACTTTTTGTCTATTGCGTCTTTCGTACTAAACTACTGAAATGAAAACACTTTATTGTTTATGACCACTCTTTTCAGTATGAATAAGAATTTCGAACACGTCAGGACTTGGTGAGGCTTCTAATTTTGATGCCACCAACAGGGAGTATGTATCAGAATAAACTTCAAAGAAAGTGTTCACCACATATCCAGAATCATACACTAATCCTTGAGTTGTCATGCATAATCACATAACTTGGAGAGCTCCTTGGCTCTTGATGAATGCGGCATTGATCCAGAAGCCAAGCAAA
Source organism: Lepisma saccharinum (assembly GCA_022664845.1). Lineage (NCBI taxonomy): Eukaryota > Metazoa > Arthropoda > Insecta > Zygentoma > Lepismatidae > Lepisma > Lepisma saccharinum. The sequence goes on from JAGDQP010001669.1 coordinate 101,151, forward strand.
TTGTGTCACCAGTCAAGAGAAAGAAACGTAGTCTCATTTCGAAGACTATGACGACATGCAAATGCCAAGGAGATAGTTTAAAAATAACGAATCAAAGAATTGATTGACTTAATCATGCCAGTTATTTTGTGACTTGTATTTTTTCTCGTATATAGTACCTTGTTTCCAATTTATGCGTTAAATACCGGAAATATTCATGGAATCATTTTATGAGTTTAGTTTTCTAATTGAAAAACAGAATGTTTAGACGCATTTGATAATTTTTTTAATAATGTAACACGTTTTCACAATTTGGGAATAAAATGACGTTCAATTTTTTCAAATTACTTCCATTACGTTATACCTAGCAGCACCAAACTTGGTATGAACATTATTCGATACAATAGAAAAAAAAATTAAAAAGATTTTTTGAAAACACGCATTTTAAAGATGTACTAAAAAGTAAAAAATAATAAATTGAATTAATCTAATGAATCGGAAAATAAAAGCGTGGGTGCTTTTAGATATGATCTTATGATAAGGTAAGCAAGAGCACCCCCGCTTTTATTTTCCGATTCATTAGATTAATTCAATTTATTATTTTTTACTTTTTAGTACATCTTTAAAATGCGTGTATTTAAAAAAAAAATCCTTTTTAATTATTTTTTCCTGTATAATACACGAATATTAAACTCCCTGCGAGATAGACAACCCAAACTTCACACAATAGATGCGGCTTTGCGTGCATTTCAGGATAATTTCGAATGATTTAATTAATTAATTACAGTTAACTGGATTATTCTAATGATTGAATATTGTCATTGGAAGCAAGCAAGTTTACAAAGTTTCAAAGAAATCGGATGATGGGAAGTGAGTTAAAAATTGATTGCAAAATTTGTACCGAACAGACAGACAAGAAGGCGAGTTAATAAAAACGTGTTAAAATACTGTGGTTATCCCCAAATACTCCAGTTGTCAGTGTTGCCAACTTTTAAAATATTTATTAGGTGTCGAATAAATTCGTAGCGTTCCTTCGCTGTTGCAGTTTTTTTATTTGCTAATCATTTGAGATGCAGGGAAGAAACAAACTAATCAGAAATAGATTTTCTTCCATTATCTATGACTGTCTACCAACGCTGGAACTGTTTGTAGAAATATGCGAGTTTGGAGTTGAAGAAGTAGCCAATCTAAGTTTGAAGAGCATTTTCGTTATAAAAGATATATTGTTGGATAGAAAACTTAAAAAAAAAAAAAAAAAAGTAAATATCTGATGGCACAAGATCAGAAGAATATGGGGTGTGTGTGGAAGACCTTCACAACCAATCTCCTGAATAAGTACTTCTGTCATGTCACGCATTATCGTGTTGCAGCTTTACCTAGTGCAGTCGTTTCCCTGACTTACGGACGCAAGGCCTCTGAGTTGTTGGCATTTGGTATTAAACGTCAGTAGTGATGGTTACATATCTGGGAAGCATTCCTAGTACACGACACCATGCTTGTTCCACCAAACGATTAACATTTGTTGGGTGTCGATGAACACTAGCTTTTGCAGGGGGAGTTCCTTTTTGTTTTTGTTAGAATTCAACCATTTCTTTCTTTTTTGATGTTGGCGTAAAGGCACCATTTTTTCGTCACCAGTAACAATCCTGGGTAGGAATTATTTATATTGTTTCGCTTCCACACACCTGAACTTTTCCCATGGAATGTAAATGTCGCACGATGGTTGACTGGTCAGAGTTCATCACATTTACCAGTTCACTTGTTGACTGGTGTCATGAATATAGGAGATTAAACTGTCTTAATCCACTCCCGATGGTCTTCCTAAACATGGACAATCTTTCAGGTAAAAGTGGCCATGTTTGAAACGATTAAAATGTTTCGAACCGCCTCCGCATCTTTCGCTCCTCTCTCTGTCGGAAGTGTTACTTGACACTCCTTCCATAAATTCCTTGACACATCTTCTTTTGTCCATAAATTACACTAACCTTCTTAAAATCTGGAAAATTCAAGGAGTATTCACAAGCACAACAGTATCATTCCAAATGACAAATAGATAAACAAACCCATAGTAACCGCAGTGCTGCCAGGCGACAAACAAATGCTACGAATTTAACTTATTATTTTGAAAAATTGTTCCGTACCCTTGGACATATCCGCATCAAATTTGTCATAAATATTCTTCGACACAATAGAAAAGTACTGTGGGTAAAAAAAAATTAGTATTTTTAGGCCATTATAGTAACTAATGACTTCTTCGGCCCGTCTCGAATCCATCAGCTATTAAGTCTCTATAATCCACAAACATCCCTGCCCCAGCCGGGATTCGAACCCGAGACCTTCGAGTCGCAGACTTAGTGCCCCAAACCGCATGACTACAAGGTCGGCAAATACTGTGTGGGTGTTCCCGTCTCGGCGTAAGTATATCAGTTGTCAGTGATGCCAACCTATTTTATAAAAATTAATATATTCCTGAGATGCTATCAAGAAACCTTCGGATCCTTTGCGATTGTTAGCAGAATTGCAGCACTCACTTGGGTAAGGAATGAGTACCATTAATTTTGAATCGGTTTGCAGAAACAGCTTCAGGGTTATATTCAGCCATATTGTGGACATCGTCTTATCCCCAAAATATTTGGACAGAATGGACACAACGCTGAAGTTACTGCTGTATGACATTTCCTTAACGTCAGTGGTGCTCTTTGTTGAAATATCGAACGCCCGTGCAAGTTATTTTACTGCCAATTGAATAATCTGTAAAAACAGAAGACGGAAAACCCTACTACTTCAATAATAATTCAGAAGGGATCAAATGCCCTGCGAACTGAACGCATTGTACTTTATTTTTTTGTTTTTATAGAATTACTTGATGACCGTAGTCAGGTTTTAGATGTATGTACATGATTTTATTTGCTACTCGTTCTCATGCTTGTTCCTCTTGCTTGTTCTCCAATGGGCAATGAAAGAAACGTTGTTAGAAGCCTGTTTATTTAGATTGCTTGGAGTTGTCTTTGAAGGTAACTTATTGGAATTCAGTATTGGCGTTAATCGATTCTCTGAAGGAAGGCTGCATAAACCTTACATCATAACAGTTTCGTTTCTCAAAATAATTGTGCGTGTTCTTCGAGTACTTGTTGAGTAGTGATGTTTGGCAGTTAATAAATTAAAAAATATATGCTCATGAACACAGTAGGAAAGCCCATAAAATGGAATGCTGTTTTAAGTGGTGTGTATTATTATTATTAAGTATAGACCTATGAGTATCTAATACTGTACAGTGTACATATCTGTGATGATAGCTCTTCTTTTAACGTCTAGATTATTAGGACAGATGATTTTGCAAGAATATTCTAATGCTCATTTAATAAGCTTAGACCATGTCGAACATTAAGTAGACTGCAAGATATAATATCAAACTATATTGTCCATTTTCTTTGATTACGGATGCATATCCCAATCATCATACGAAAGCGTCTAAGAACTGCGTAGTCGACTGTCACTTTCACTGCAAATAAAGATGGGTCCATGCTGATATAATGTTTAGGCGAATAGCTTAAGTTGATGATGAATATTATTGCGTAAGTGGTTGATGAAACCCGTATCCCATTATAAGAAATACAGGTGACTAATGTGATGGTGCTATGACACAGCTCCAGATATTAAATCATGAACCAAGTGAATTATAATCATGATAATAGAAACAGACTTTTGAATACACAAACAAACTTAGAGGGAGAGAGGATACCTATTTATTACAATATTGCACCTGCTTGTCAGCCAGGTATGTGTGTTTCCTGCGGTGCGGGGTCATTCTAATCTTCTTCTTCCATTCGATACTACAGCAGGTGTTTGTTTTATTCGATAAGTAGGTCTAAGGTACTGAATAGACTTCGCAGTTGTTTCTGTTCTTAAGAGTACTGTAACATTTATTTATAGTTGTATAATCACTACTTGACGTAAAAGAAAATCTACAGGTTTCTTAATGTATCTGGAATGACGGACCTCATATTTTGAAAATAAAAAGCCGGTACACCCTACTTTATACACTGAACATACAACAACATATTTTAATAAAGTGGTCAATAACATGGAATATATTATAAATAGATTACATTATTTCAATATTATAAATATTATTGTAGTGTATTATATTATTATTATGGTGTATTATAAATATAATATTATAATATAACCGACATGGTAGATCAGTCGGTCGAGTGATCGCCTTGTAGTCAGGAGGACCCGGGGTCGTTTTCCGGTGCCGGCCATCCTGATTAAGATTATCCCGAGTTGTCCTCGGTCACACCAGGCGAGGCCTGGGATGGTACCTGAAATAAGGCGTTCCAAAATCTGTCCACTTGTTGTTGTTGTTTTTATTATTCAGTGTAAAATGGCCGCAATTGGACGGTATCTAGAGATAGTTAAATAAACATATAATAGGATTTATTAAATTAAGTACATACTCTATGTCTAAATGGGCAAGAAATCTTCATTGATCTTCGAAAATACTTCTTACGTGGGCAAAATATTGGAAAACAGCGGAACTCACTTGGACGTGTTGCTACTTGCTACTTCACAAGAGAATGAAAATTAAAACAGAAAGATTTCTTGAGATATTGTCTACTGCTATCATAGCTCGTTCGACGAATCGCGTAAAATTCCTCTTTTCCTTATTTTTGCTATATATATATATGAGCTCCTGCGTAGCCTAATCGGTAGCGCGCTCGACTTCAGTGCGAGCGGTCCCGGGTTCGATTCCCGGTGGGGGCTCAACATTTCGGTGTTGACCTAGCATCGTGAGGACAATTGGGGAGCTGCTGTGAATAAAAGACAGTGGCGATCACAGTGAGAACTTCGGCTCTCCTCTCCCAACCCGTCTGGTCAGCGTGGGAGCAGTAGACCAACTCCTCCCTTCGGGGAGAGGCCTCATCCACTAGTGGATTGAATATGGCTGTGATTTATATATATAAAGCAAAATGGATGAAAAATTTAAAATCAGCGTGCCAAAATTAGGAATTAGGTATAGTCAATCACCTATTAAATCCCTTGCCGCAGAAAAAAAAGTTTTATTTTGCAAACCGGTGGTAATCATACTTTTCTTGATTCTGCGGTGGGGATCCCGGAAATGTCCGCTGTACCACTGTGTGCATTGCATTTTTATGCATTAGCTGTTTGTAGTGTTGTAAATTGCTACTATCATCAGTTTCTTCCGTGACATTTATTGAATTTACCGAATTATTTGTGCAACCATGTAAGAAAAGAAGAGTTCTATACTGCATTAGTTCTGTACAGTTAGGATTGCTATATTTCAGAAGTGAAATTGCATTAGATGAGTGTAATAATAAAACTTCAAAACAATCCAAGTAACGTACCGTACTTCTGATATATTGTTATAAGTCTGTTGTTATAAATAAATAAAATATCACATCATCCAGGGTCCGCATATGGGAGTACTGGTCGAAGGAGCAATGGAAACACATGGTCATTGTTGCGTGAAAGGAAGGAAACGTCAAGAAAAACTTCAATCAATAGTGCAAGAATGAATTTATTTTAAGGCCTTTAGGCAACTATGGCTCAGGCCGAATAATGCAAGAAATACAACGTATTTTGCACCTCTTTAAGTTAATATGTTAATTAATGAAAATTTTAAGTGCTTCTCATTGCTGTGTATTAGTAAACAGAGTACACTTTTCTTCTTAGCATTGTCATGATCAGCGGAATAAGTAACAAGAAATTCGGTCAGTGGTTCAAATAACTCGGAAGCAAGATGTAGATGGAAACAAAGGGTAATACCGACAACAGTTACCATTAAGCAGCAAAACGCTCTGTCTCTGGCCCAATAAAACAAATGTTCGTTCAATGTGAAGGTAGTTAAATCGTGTAATTAATTAATTTCATGTTTTATGTATTCGAGTTCCCCCCCCCCCCCCCCCCGCTTCAAATTTTTGAGCTGCTGTACTCATAAATTAAAGAGAATATAATCGTGTGAAAAAAATGGAAACGATAATTTTTCCTTCCTTCCTTCGCTCAAAACCGGAACTTTCGAAAATTATTTTCGGGACACAGGAACGCAGATGTCAATTTCGGTACGGTCCTGGATTTTCCGGGACGAATATGAATCCCTGTGTACCGTAGAACGTTCCCCGATTGGGGAAATTGATAATTTTGAAATTCTCTGGTTCAGTTTTAGCTGGGGACTCAGACGTGTTCCATAGAATTCAGCACAGGAGGTTCGTCGGATCCATGCATAAAAATGTCAGCCAGATGCAAAATCTGCTGACAAACCCTTGGAAGTCTATTGACCCTTTCAAAGTCTGTGGAAACGAGATACTCTGTTATGAGTAGTTGTACTGCAAACTGCTTGCGTGCATAGAAATACCTAAAGTATATGACCCTTGTCAGTTGAGAAGAGCAAAGGAAATTTCTCAAAGAATATAGTATTAAGGAATAAACGTTTTCACTGTATATAACTGTATCGTAAACTATTAATTAAATTTTATTGTTAGAAGGCATAGTTCATTTTTTTTTTTTTTTTCTTAAACCGTGTCAGAGGATTTGATCTGTTATCCAGTCATGTGAATCTTCCAGCGTGACTTTCTTCACCCTATCTCTTGTGTTAACCTAGAAAAGAACTATATAATTGGCTTTCTCATTATTTCGTGTGTTTGCTCCTAGAAAGTGATACGTTTGTCGACACTGTATAGTTTTCAGCTCCAAACCACTATGAAACTTAGGTTGTGAAATTATGAATGCAGTTGAGTCATTCCGTGCAAACACCGATTTTATTTTTATAGGTACATTGTAAAATAATATTTGGCCCAAAATTGAAATCCCTGTATTTCGAAAATGAAGCAGAATTCAAAAAATAATAATAATAAAAATAAATGACAGTGTTATTTTCTTGTTTTGGTGTCAGGATTTCATCTGCAGAGTTTGGTATCCAAATTGTGCTTCTGTATTCGAACAAAAAAATAAAATTTTGAGCTGCAGACTTGTACCCTTCTATCTCAGAAATGAAGCGAAATTCGAAAATTGACACACACTTTTTTTTATGATATAAGGCATTTATACCATAAAAGTTTGGCTGTTAAATTCGTTCTCTGTGTTCGAAGCGACAACTAAATTAAAACTTTATTATATATATACAGTATGTTCTATTGTTCTATGGCGTTCAAATCAAAGGATCTCGTTCAAATGGGCCTTTTTTTTTGCTTCGGCCTGCACTTCTTGTTACTGTCTCTTGTTTGACGTCTTTTTGAAATGTATTGTAACAGTATCGAATAAACAAGCGAATAAATTACTATTAAATATGGGACTCGTAATTTGAAAAATTATGTTTAAATAGTTTAATCTCATGTGAACAGTAATACTATAACCAAGTTTTCATTCTTCGCATTAAATAATCGTTTTATGAGGAGGTGCTGTCATAGATGAATATCTCTTATGGTGTCGTAAAGAATTGCTAATATTTCCGGACTGTTCTATTAGGAAAATATAATTAAATAAATTTCAGCATCGCATTTTGTATCAGGTTGTAGCTTAAGTGTTTGGTTACGGCTAGTATAAATCGTCTATAATTTTAGTAATATTGAGGAGGGTTTTAAATGTTTTTCCTCACAGTGAAATTTATTACTAGTGTTTCTTTTAGAAGATTTCATTCGGGGGGCTCGTGGTGGTGGTGGGGTTTACGAAAGTTATAAATAATTTATATCGACTTCAGTGTACTAAAATATAACAATAATTTATCTTATCAATACGTCGTACTTCCTTAGTTAACCTCAAAATAACTATTTACAATGTTTATAGAATGTGCTGTTATACACATTTCAGAAAACGTATGAGTAATACAAAGGTTGAGACTAATTATTTCGGAGGAGCAGTTGAAAACTTGGGAGGGGGGGGGGGGGTTCCTAAAAGAAAGTGCTTATTACGTGTTTGGTATGTTCCTTAATAAACCTGAACTTAAGGTACGAAATACGTATATAGTAAACCAAGAGATTTACGTCAGGGGTTCAGTTCTCGACTAAGACATTTCGTACTCGTTGACCACAGCCTTTTCGTGTTTACGAAGAATGTGCAAGGAGTGGTGTACCGTAACTTTCTCCAACAAGGGCATCTCAATGGAGTATATAATAGTATTTAAACATTGATGGTTTTCTTTGTTCACTGGAAAGGTTTTTGGACGCGTTGAAAAGAGGAAGCTTTCCCCATGAATAAAATAACGGCATTAGTTCGTGTGGTAGACAGCAAATGAGAAAATAAAAGGGTTCACACACACACGCGCGAGCAAATTGCGAAGTACCGTTTTGCTGTTTGCCAAGAAAGTGGATATATCAGCTTGACCATTCAACCTTTTTTTGTACCAAATTACGGACAGGTGGTTAAGCACTGTAGTACCTTCTGTCAAGAGGAGAGCTCCCGGGAGTCACTGACTTTTTTCTTCCAAGTCTTCCCAGTTAAGTTTTAATGTGGACAACTTCGTGTTGTATTCTGAAGTGAATCTCATAGTTCGGTCTTAAGTATTACAAGCACTTCAGAAGTTAAACGTATCCAGGCAATAGGAAGGGAAACTATAACTTTTTGGTTGTAAGTGGCACTAAATGTTTGTCAGACGCAGTGCGAAAATGATCCATTTGAAGTGTTTGGAGTTAGAGGTAAGGTAGTGTTAGATAATTAAATTAGGCGTATGCTGTACTTATAAACCTACTTCATGTGTAATTATGTCTTCCTAACGAGACTTCGATTGTTTTAATTTATTTGGCTGCTGTGATGATCAGCAAATATCAAATAATTATCTGTTTTTCTGCAAAATTGGATAATTAATATTGTTTGATACATTACTTAAAAACATATTCTTCAACTGTGGAATTTGATTTTCTACTATTTTCTCCACTGCAAGTAACGTGCTATAAATAAAATGATTGCTTATCCACTAGTTGAGTATGACGCTGCTTACATTTTCAGACTATATACTAGGCAATCTTGAGTGTCCAAAGCAGTGTTTCTATCAGGAAAAGTGTTGTGGGGGAGGAGTATTTTAGACCTTTAGATGCGTAAAAGAGGAGTGAGGACGTAATTCTAGTAGAACCCTTTATTTTTACAAAATTTGTTGTTTTTAATTGAGGGTGATTGTCTCAGTGTGGGGGTAATACAGGCGCGGATCCAGGGGAGCTATAGGGGCTACAGATCCCCCTTTGACGTCCAGGTATACACTGGACAAAATGGCCTTCAATACTACTTTACACTGACTAAAGTGACACAATTATGGTTTAGCCCTCCTGATCATATCTTGGATCCGCGCCTGGTGTAATACCCCCCCCCCCCCCGAAAGAAACACTGGTTCGGAGAATTGCAATAGCTTCCTGGAAGTATAGAAGAAATTAACAATGACTTGCGAACTTGAATATTTTGAGTAGTGCTAGTAATCCGCTTGTAAACTGCGTCCTTGAAGTGAATTAGCCGCGAAGTTGCCGCGACGTGCCATCCGGCCTCCAATCATGGGAACTGACACAACTAGCAGAAGACAGTACCCCTGTCATTGGCTGCCGGTAACGTAATGCAGTACAAAACATGCTGCTTATTACCACGTCTAGTAAATGGAAAGCTTACATATGTAGTAAATTATTAGCTGTTCAATCAGTGCAAAAACAGTTTGAGAACAAGCAATGTTTCTCATATATCAAGAAGAAAGGCGGGAGTAATAATTCTATGTAGAACTTTGGGCACTGGTAGATGTGTGGTATGGGCCAGTAAATTTAAAACAGCTGAGCCACGTGCTTTTAGAATCGTATGACAAGTAGAGGAAAGGATCCATGCTGAGTACAATTGTACACTCCAAAGTTCTCAAATTAGTTCTTGTGTACCTCGAGTTTTAATGTATTAGTTTTTGTAGCGTTCAATATCTTCTGTATTGACATTGAAAAGTCATGTTGATAAACTGCTCGATTAACTCGTAAAATACCTAATGATCGTGGTTTTTTTATTGATCTTTATTGCGAAACCAGATTCATAGTTAGAGGTGGTCGGAGGCTAAAACTTGAAAAGTGTTTATGTTTATGGGAAATCTGGGGTGATTGATCAGTTGAGGGCATAAAAATTAATCAGTTTTCTAAAAGCGGAGAAATGTCTTCAAAGAACGAAGAAACTTGAATTTATTTTGCAATGTTAGAACAAAGAATTCTGATGGTTTTCGCTAGTCCAACTCTACAGTTTTCATGCTGAAAGAAGATTGAAGTTTCTTCTCGTAAAACAGTCGTAGAATGGATGAATTTTAGAATTATGCAGCAGAAACCTTTATTAAAGTTGCATGACAAAGAAGACGACAGACTTTGTTTCTGTTGGAGAATTCCAGTCAATTGGCTGAAAATTTTGGGTACAGTTATTCTTTTGGGATTGATAGCGGGAGTGGTTTTGTTTTCCTTTGTTGGTCTTCTATTATTTTTTTCTATGTTCGTCACGTTTTGCACTCTAAATATTTTATATAATTCTTTTCTCTCTCTCGTCCAAAAGTGCCACTGTTTCATTTTTTTTATTTATTTAAGAGAATACACTAAAACCTTATTTATCCGGAGTTGATGGGACCAAATCCGTTCCGGATAAACGACATTTTGGGTAATCCAGATTTACTATATTTCCTTGTTATAAGCGCCTGCAGATACAGAAGTACATTAACAAAATGGTTTATTTTACAAAAGACAAGATTTATTTTAATAAATTGATGACAAATACAGTACAACACTGTCTGTACGTTTACACTACGGAGAATTAATTAGAAGCGATGACTTTTATACAATATACAAGTATTTTGAAACTGACAAAATATTGTATTTTTGTTTCGAAAATCGTTCGGGACAAACGAGGTTTTACTGTAAGAAACAATTGGCCCAATAACCTGTTAAGTATCGTCATTATTATTTTTCTGGTAAAAGAATGAGCAAAAGAAGAAATTTCTTATTACAATACTGTAGCGAGAAAGAATTCAGCATACGTGGATTGATTTCCTTTTTCTCATTTTTATGTAATAAATAGACACAAGCAGGAAATACTATTTATAGACCACTGGCCGTTCACATATTATATAAGTGACAATAATGCTAGAGAATTCAGGAAAACTATTAGAGAATTGAGAAGAGGGAGCAGTGACCTACGGATGTACCCGAACAGAAAGTGTGGCCAGAATAAATCTGGAAACATTAGCAACAAAGAACACAAAAATAGTTGGACACTCTCTAATGAAGTTCTCTTTCTGTGTGGCACGCCTATCCTCTAACCATGTTGAAGTCTTCTTAAAATGAACGTAGACACATCTTCATCAGTTCAAAATTCGTATCAAAATTATCTTTTAATTGAAGTGGACACAGTCGTTAACACACCCCCAAAGGAAGAAGTCACACGGCATTAGATCAGGAGACCTGGGTGGCAATGCAAATAGTGCTATAGTCCTAGAAATTTCACAGGGCATACGCTATGAATATTTTAGTTTGTAAATCTTTAAGCGGAAACAATGTTTCCATTAAATTTTAATCTATCTTTCTATTAAATATAGGGATGAAATAATTCTTTAATTTTTTACAAAAACAGAAAAAAAAATACTTTGATTATTCCAGTGAGGCAATAACAATGAAATTATGTGCATAATTGTTGCATTGAGGGAATGAGAAACAAGAAGATTGTTGAGACTTTTGTATAACTACGAAGTACCTATATCAGTTAACAATCAGATTCCAAATGAGACTCACTTGCTGAGCCTGTTATGACTTATTCCATATATCGAAAAGTCTACCTTGCTTTCGAAAACACTACTCAAGACCTGCACTAGGATACCACTCAAGCTAGCAAAAGCTCTGCTCAAATTGTACATTATTATGCGTATTTCTACAAAATTATTATTGTAGTCAACAGATTGCGATAATATGCTAACGACCATTCTCAACATTTTGTTCAAGTGGAACCAAAAGTACCTGACTGTAATAATCTCATTGTGTGAATATGGAAATTAAAAAAATAAACGAAAAGACAGTAGTAGATAACATATGCATCTTTGCATCAGGTATACGGTAATGTGTAAGGTTAATCAGAGGGTATACGCCGTATACCAGCGTATACCCTCGACTACAGCCCTGCAAATAGGCATGTCGTTCTCACCAAAACACCTAATCCAGGTATGCGGGGCACTCGTGTCGCAAGCTTTTGCCACTTGGTGCCGTGGATTCCTGTTGCCACATACTTTATCACATGAAATCTTGCTGAGTTTACGCTTCTTTTCTTGTATCCAATCATTATTGTATGTGTAATACTTTTGAAAATATAGTACTTTGAAATCCGATGAATCATTTGTACTACTATAACTCAGTCTTGTTTGTACTTTGTAAAGGCCACTTATAAATAATTCTTGTCTCCACTTCCATTTGCAATAAGATTTCCTAAGTAGCTACGCCACGTGACTGAAAATTAACACAATGACGCGAATTGAAGGTTACATTGAAATTACGTACGTAGACTTACAAGAAAAATTTATTGTACCGATTCTCAATAATTAAACATAGATAATTGTCTCATTTATTGCCTCTGATAAGATTATTCGATTTATCTCCCATATAAGTATATTTCGTTGTAATCTCTCTCTCGTATGGATTATAATTCTGTGAGATGCCTATCCCATTGTAATAAGGCAAAATAATGACTTCATTGTGAACTGTATTTAACTACTTTGTAGAATTTCATGTTTCAGGCATTAGTGCTTTCACAGTGTAAACTGGTTCACACAGTACTATTTCCTATTCAAAGCAGGAAAGTACGTGCAATTAGGTTCTATTTTTTTTTTTTTTTTCTGATGATGAAAGTCAGCCTCGAATTCCTTTAAGTCAACTTCTTGATTGCTTCCGTATCATTTTTAATACTCAAACCATAAACCATGACAGTTTGAGTTGCTAATAAAATAGCTTTGCGTCCGCTTTAACAGAATGAATTCACCCTAGGTTTTTTTTTTTTAAGTGACCGTTAACGTGTGAAAATCTATGTACTATTACTCAGTTACATTAAGGCTGCAGATCACCCCCGCCATCTTGGTATGCTCTTTCCATTGATTAACATGGGAATTGTTTTACTCGTCTTATATCTTTCAGGAGTATAGTTTTAACTTCTGTTTTCGCCCAGTTTATCGTCATGCTCTCTTTTACTCATGCTACTTTATAGAAATGCAATATTTTATACAGGAACAGTATAATTTCCCGTTCACATATTCTGATTTATATAGCAAACTATTAATAATACATTATACTTATATATTTGGAGAAACTTCACAAACCAAAACTATACAAGAGTCAAAATAACCACCAAGATAAATTTTGTGAAAGCAGAACTTAAATAATCTACATCCGAGAGGCATAAAATGAGTAAAACAATTCCCGTGTAAATCAATGGAAGGTGCGTACCAAGATGGCGGGGGTGATCTACAGCGTTAATATCCATAGCAATAACTAGTTTTCTCTTCACTGTTTGGTTGATTTGAAATCAACTTTACAGAATTCGGCTATTAACGTTGTGATGCTGAATTTGCTGTTTTTGAATCATTATTCTGAAGTCTTCCCTCAGAATTTAAATTGCCCAAAAATCTTCATACTTGGCTCAGATTTCTGTAGAACTCACTCTGATTCGATTATAACTAGTGCAGAATTTGACCTTTCATTGTAGGAATAGCTAGGCGAAATCCATTTTTAAAATGTTGCATTCATTCCATAAAAGATTTCATTTTGTATAAGCTACCTGAATCGGATATATATTTGGATGGAGCAGTGAAAGCAGTTTCATATATTGGAAGCTCAAATTCAAGGTAGTCGTGTAGTCTGAGGCGCCAGGCTAACGGCTCCAAGGTTTCGGGTTCCGTCTGGGAAATCGATGTTCGTGGATTTTATAAACTTGACAACTGAGAAGGTCGAGACGGTACTAAGTCATTGGTTACTCAAAAATTGCCCCAAAACACAAAGTTGACTGAAGTTTTATCAAAATTTTAACAAATGTGGCCGTAGTTCGGTGCACGTTGGCTTCGCACTTGAAAAGTTCTGAGTTTTCTTTTTTAGTCAAACTAGGCCTTTCCATATGAGCCGAAGATGCCTAAAATTAATTTTAAAAAACAAATTTTGCCGTGAAATATCTTAATAATTGTGCTTTAAATGCAATGTTCCATTTTGATTGTTAGTAAATACAAAAGCAATATGTAAGAAGTGGGTAATATGAGAGGTTGGACATGAACTAAAATAATAATGTTTACAAGTCTGATGTGAGATTGATATTGACTGTTTATCTTTGATCGACTGATGTTCACGTACTCCGAATAATTAAAGTTTTTCCTGCCAACTGCTGCTTATGAGCATCTCGTGCAAATTTTCGTACATTCATTTTTTGTTATAGTTATTAATAAAAAGTAATTACTTGCATTGTAAAAGAAACCTTGCATGGAGTATAATTTCAGTGCCGTTTATACGGTGGTGAACAGCAAGATGTTATATCAAGATTATTGAGATAAGTGTAAAATTTTATGGTATTTTTGATTTGTATTGTCCATAAAATATTAATTACCACTATACATGTAAATGGGTAAATAACATGACTGAAAACTGAACTTCGATTATTTCATGTTACTACAGTGGATTGAATTGCTTGTGTAATTATGAAAGTACAACCCCAGTACACACGGAAATGCTGCTTTGTCTCCTCCACAATATGACGCATCGTGGAAACTTCAAACAGGAACTCGTGATTAGTTTATCTTATTTTATACATATCTTATCAGCTATCATTTTTATTATTTATTATCTGTCTTGGTTAATCTGATTCCGTGGAATTGCTAGTGTTAAATAGGCGTCATTAAATGTCCTTTTTTTGAAACACCCATCTTCTTCCCTCAACTTCTTGACTGATCTTTGTAAATTGTTGGAAAAAAGAAGCATTAAAAACACGAAAGCGTTTTGTTTTCTATCGAACTCTGTTTTTCTTTTTCTTCCGTTTTGGTTATTATTACAGGCACTTGTACTTTACACGTCAAAATCCCTGTTTTTATACCGGTATTTCTCGTTTTTGATAGAAAACCGGTATTTCAACGGAAATTCTTGTGCCGCCTTGTTTGGTTTAGCTTCGCATTTCCAGGCTGTACTTTCAATTGATTCTTATTACATACACTTCGATATTATTGTTATTATTTTAATAATCATGGAGGAGCAGATTCAAACACGAAATTGGGAGAAGCAGCATTCTAAATGGAGAATGCAAGAACATAGGAATAAACTTGGAACTGGGAAAACTGTGTAGATAACCTATATCGATAATTAGTTTAGATTCCACGTTTTCTTCAGTTTTAGGATATTATTATTATTATTATTATTATTATTTTGTAGTGATTCTGCTTGAGTGTGTGTAGTGTTTTGTTTTTTCATAAGTGGTTAAACTCATTAGCATTAGATCTATTTATGATTTTTTAACCCGAGCTGACGGTCTTTGTCCATTGTGGTTATAAGTGTGTAGTTGATAGATGATATATTTATAAACGGTGCTTTCCAGAGGTAACCTTTCAGGGTTGGATATGCTGCGTGATCTTCACTTGTTTATACTTTGTCGGAGTTGTCCATGTTGCTCTTATCTTCCCCTACGTATAAATTATTTTAAAAATGGAATTTTATATGCAATTTTCAGTTACTTTTGATGTTCTTCACTACGAAGAATCGAGTGTACTTCAGTGATTAATTTGTAGTATTATTTCTTCACGTTTATGTAAACATTATATTTAAAAAGAAATATCGAGTACATTTTTCAATTAAAGTTGTTGTTTTTTTCTTTTGTATATTTTTGTGTAATCGGTTACATATTCCAAGATAGAGCTGTTGTTATTTTTTTTCGTTAAAATAATGGGACGAGACCCTTATTTTTGCTGTAGACTTCTTTATTAACACATCGAAGATACTTTTTCTGTGTATTTTAAATTTACGTCACATGTACATTTAGTCCGTTACTGTCACAGTATTGTAAATAATTCAGTATTTTTACATTCTTTTCTTTAGTTCACAATGATTCGTGGTATTCTTAAATCTTGTAACGTTAATTTAACTCATTTCCCGACGTCATACAATAATGAAATTTTGCGCAGTGACAATACAATATTCCATTTTTTACTTTCATGTATTTCACCTTGGTAGTGATGATAAACAACATACGTAAAGCACACTTCGCAGTGTTGCAAACTGTTGATAAAAGAAAGTTTTTCGCGAACTTATACAAAATACCTAATTCCCTAGAATATTCATCCACAGTTTGCAACACTGCGATATGTGCTTTACGTATGTTGTTTATCATCACAAGAGGATGCCAA
>JAGDQP010001670.1:1894-54125 GCA_022664845.1 Lepisma saccharinum
AAAGCCTGAATAAAGTATTGTGTTATTACTACAACGTAAGCAAGAAAATTCTGTTTTAACAATTATTTTACTACCATGATACAAGCCTCATTCAAAAATAGTCCAAACAAGCGGTACTGGAAATCAGCCCTAAATGACTACACATGCAAAATCGTAAGGAAGCAATAAAAAAAAGTGTTTAAAAATATTGTGGTAGCAAAATAGAGCCATCATTGAATATAGCCCCTAATATTTGAGTATGCAGCCAAATCCTAATCAAACAAGGAAAGCCTGAATAAAGTATTGTGTTATTACTACAATGTAAGTAAGAAAATTCTGTTTTAACAATTATTTTACTACCATGATACAAGCCTCATTCAAAAATGGTCCACACAAGCGGTATTGAAAATCAGCCCTAATTGACTGCTATACATGTAAATTCGTAAGGAAGCAAGAAAAAAGGCCTTTAAAAATATTGTGATAGCAAAATATAGCCATCATTGAACATAACCGCTAATATTTTCTTTTTCAATTGAGTATGCAGCCAAATCCTAATCAAACAAGGAAAGCCTGAATAAAGTATTGTGTTATTACTACAATGTAAGCAAGAAAATTCTGTTTTAACAATTATTTTACTACCATGATACAAGCCTCATTCAAAAATAGTCCAGACAAGCGGTATTGAAAATCAGGCCTAATTGAGAACACATGCAAATCGTAAGGAAGTAAGAAAAAAAGCCGTTGAAAATACTGTGGTATTACAAAGCAAACATTGTTGAAAATGAGCCCTAATATTGCCTTTCAATTGAGTATGTAGCTAAAGCCTGTGGGTTTAAAATTAGACCTATCAATGAACATTATTCCCCTCCCCCCAACACAAGTGTGTTTCAAAACTCTTTTCTAATGAAGATAATGAAGGCTTACCAAAGTGTTCTGTACAAGTAGAAGATTTAGTCTTAAGCAAGAACGACGTTCAGACTTGTGTAAGTACGATGTATTATGTATCAAAACTCAAACTAGACTGATAAATCAGTGTTCTATCTTAACCTTTTTATTCAACTTTTCGAAAGTACTATAAACTCGCTTCCCATTAGGTAGTGTGAATGGGGAATTACTAGACTTGCGCAAAAGGAGTTAGTCAGTGAGCCTATGCACTCTGACGTCAGCCAGCGTATACAGCGTCTGAGTTAACAGATTCATGTCTTGACAAGATGCGTAAAAATAGTTGTTTTTTTTTCTTCATGCTGAATAAGCAAGCATTACTTTCAATGATGAAATGTGTTTTCCCAAAATTTCATGGTCAGTTAAGCTGAAATCGCAATCGAGTATTTTTACACCAAACCTTTAATGACGAAAACATGTTTTTATCTCAACGTCAGTCATTTCCTTGTTCAATCAGGTGAATTAAGATGTCGCCAAAATTTCATGCTTCGATAACCTAACAACACAATCGTAATGAGAAAAACATGTTTTCATCTCAACATAAGTCATTCACTTGTTTAATCAGATGAATTAAGATGTACATTTTCCCGCTATTACTAACCTTGGGGTTTTTTGCAATGCTTACTTCCTTGTATATGACAATCAGTGGTATTTTCACCATGCATTATCTGGAAAGTTTCTCTGACTCACAGGGAAATTACTGCAAGCCAACAATCTTGCCGTGTAGCCAGTTTCCAAGCGTATGTTTCATAGAAATCACGTGTTCAACTTCTGTTACCTAACGGAAATTCCGTGGTATTTTTGTAATTCAACAACTGGAAACTTTCTCTGAGTCAAGGGGAAATTATTGCTAGCCACTTTGCAAGAGTATGTTTCATAGAAATCACGTATTAAGGGTCTGTTCTTTAAACCTGCCAATGCCTGTATTCATCAAATTCAACTAGATGTTAGTTATTTTCTAAGGTAAGGCTATCCATGTTTCGTACTGTGAATTAATTTTCAAATTAAGAAGGACTCTTAGATTGAATGAATAAATAAGCTTTTTTTTAAAAAAAAATACATAATAAATTATCTACTTTTTTCTATAAATATTTACAAGTACCTTAAAAAATACCACTCAAATTACAATTTTCCATAACTCAGACAGGATCGTAGCCAGGAGTACGCGCCGGGGCGGCAGGGACATAACATTGCATTTTTTCATAAGTTATAGAGGATCGTAGCCAGGAGTACGCGCGGAAGGGGGCAGGGACGTAGCATTGCAATTTTTCATAAGTTAGACAGGATCGTAACCAGGAATGGGCGCAGGGGGGGAGTCCATTAACATAAACATCCCTCTCATCAAAGACTTCAAACAATTTGTGTTATCTGCTATTATGTACAGGGACGTAGCTCGAATGAAATGTTGAGAGGGGGCCTATTTTCCATCAGTCAGACAGGAACGTAGCCAGGAGTACACGTGGAGGCACTCCATTAAAAATAATGTTATCTCACATCCAGGGACGTAAGCAGGGGTACTAAGGGCCCCAGAGGGGCAGCGTTGTATTACTATTTTCCATAAGTCAAACAGGATCGTAGCCAGGAGTACACGTGGGGGGCTCCATCAAAAATAATGTTATCTCACATGGAGGGAAGTAAGGAGGGGTACTAAGGGCCCCAAACAAAAATAAATTTTAACATTAAGACTTTCTTGCAAAAACAATTGCGTAATACCTTTTCCCATTTCACTCATAGCCTTGTAGAATCACCCCCGCCGACGTCACCACCTACCATCAACCACTCGACTACGTGGCACCTGACGTCACCTACACATGGAGAAGGTCAAACTAACCCCAAAGGACCTGTACCCCACTACCTTACACGATATCTACTTAAAACATTTACTGCTATTATGACACTTATACAGGGTCCGTCCGGAAACTAGTCAGACGGAATTTTTCGTGCCACAACGGGGTGAAGAAGGGGAATCTTGCTGCGCTGGATGGGTGGTTGGGGGCTTTAGCTACCAGTCACCATTCGTCTACAAGCCTTCCCGGAGTGTAGATCGAGTTGAAGGTAAACCCCTGTCAAGGTGCCGTGTCACGCTCCACAATTTGTCAAGAACTTCTTGAGTGTGTTTGTGACGATCCTAATTTTCCCGATAATGTTATCTCCGGCGATGAGTCGGGGATGAGTACGACCACGAGACCAAGCGCCAAAGCTCTCAATGGCACACCTACGCCACACCGCGCCCGGAAAAAGCCCGCATGATCAAGTCGAAAATGAAATCGATGTTGATAATTTTTTTAATGGAATGGAGTGGCTCGCAGAGAGTTTGTACCGCTTGATCAGACTGTGAATGCTGCATTTACTGGGAGTACTTGAAAGAATCAGAAAACGAGCCGCCCGCGTCCGCCCAGCAATCGCCGGCTCATGGAAGTTCCATGACGACAATACGCCGAGCCACACCGCCTTTGCTGTCATGGACTTCCTGACCAAATATGCCATCAAACAGTCTCCCTACCCACCCTACAGTCCGGATCCCGCTCCCCCAGACTTCTTCCTCTTCTCACGAATGAAAAGAGGAATGAAAGGACGGCACCACGGCTCGGTCCAGGCCATTCAAGAGGCCGGAACGAGGGAGCTGAAGAGCATTCCTGTTTCTGCGTTCCAGGCAGCTTTCAATGATTGGAAGAGTCGCTGGCAAGGCTGTGTTGATGCAAAGGGGCATATTTTGAAAACTATTAAATCGATGTTCAAAATTGTCAATAAATGGGTTTACGAAACTTCAGTCCGACTATTTTCCGGACGAATCCTCTAAGAAACAAGGACATTTAACTAATTCAGTGAATATGTTTTTAGGAAATGTAGAATTCTCTTTAAAGATACAGAATTTATTGCACAACTAATTCCAACTATTATTGAACAGGAATTTTCTCCAGTAAAAGTTTAGTTTGTTCAAGAGAGTATAGTATTGATATGCAAGGTTTCAAAATGTCATCCCATGAATTTATTGCACGTCAATTTTGTATTGTATCAACTGATGTTACATTAATGATTCATTGTATAGTAAAACTTCCTTGTGAAATGATAGAAAAGGCTATCAAAAACAGTGTCAATGGTTCACTGAAAATTTTCATGGATTATCATGGGATACTTCAAATGGTTCTTCTATAATTCATATTCGAAGAATTATTGCACAAATCTGCAAAGTTGATGCAGTATTCTTTTGTAAAGATACTGAAAACTTCAATTAATTCAGAAATTGTTTTAACTAATGAATATAAAAGTTAACCTTCGATTAGTTTATTAAACTGTAATGTCAATGTAAAATGTTGTACTTACCATACGCCTAAATAACTGAACGGTTGAGATGTGTACAACTTCAATATTGGTTAAACTTGCAGAGTTCAGAAGTTGTTGAAAATTAGTTCAAGATAAAATTGTAACCTTGTTATTGTATATGGGCTATTGTATTGCTACTTTTACAAGTATGAAACAAATTTGTAAAAATTATATAGAAACTGATTTTTTATTTACACCATGAAATGATAATACTTTAAGAAAAAATATGCAGAGATAAAACATGTGAAGAAGTTTTCTATTTAGGAAAATTTCAATGATATTTTAATTTAAAAAATATTAGGGTTTGAATATTTGTATTTTAAAGGATACGTTTCAAGAAAAGTTACTTTTGTTTGACTCAAAAATAACTTACAGAAGTAAAAATAATTAAAAACTTTTCTTGTTTTCATTGAAGCCAATAATTTTCTTGAAGTAAAATTACTTTCATAAACTTTAAATTTTAGTTTAACTATAATATTATTTTGTAAAATACATAATACATTTTATTAAACTTTTATTTAACTAAAACATTTCTCTAAAATATTTTATACCTATTAACTTACAAAAAATCAAATAAAATCACTTTCATAAACTTTAGTTTTTTTAACTAAAATATTATTTTGAAAAATATATATTTTTAAAACTATTGCACTAAATTATTTTCTAAATATTAACTTACATAACAATTTCTTCAAATAAATTTACTTTCACAAATTTGAAGTGCAAAAAAATTGTTGAAATTTCATTGGTCAAAGAAAAATAAATTAATTTAGGTTTTGTTTAAGTATATTCCATAAATTAAGTTGTAAATTATTTTCACTAAACTAACTTTATTTTGAAAGTTTTAAGAAGAGTTCGTAAATAGTAAAAACTTTGCTAAAGTAAAAATAAATAGTTTACATAAAGAAAATAGGCGAAATAAAATTATTGACTAAGTAAAAAAATAATAATTTGATAAATTAAAACTATTTCTCAAACTAGTTATTATAAATTTTCCTCAAATATTAACGTAATTGAGTTTTAAGAAAAAAATATTAAACTATATAGCTAAAGCTATTCATTATTGCTCACTTTTCATGATACGTTCACATTTGTAAGACAATAATAATAATTAAGAGAAGTGAAACAAGTTCCAGCATTTCAAACTTGGGACGGTAAATTAATGGTACTAATGTCTTGTTTGGAGGTTGAAAGAAAATATAAGAAATTAATAATTTTATAATTATAGTACTTAAATAAAAGAAATATACAAAATATTTTATTCTTCCTTATATTCATTGAGAAGTCCTTGATCTCTTGGTAAAACTAAATATTTTATATTGTTTTACATTGACCTATTACATTTATCGTCTTCTCTAAAAGACATAGTTGAATAGATTTACTTCACAAGTGAATAAAAATCTTGTTCTAATATCAGTTTTGTGATTTCTTTCGATTCAATCTTTAGCGTATAATTCAATCCTTCGAAGAATATCCTCTTTACCTCTACATCTGGATTATGATGACGTACACTGTATTGGTCATATATATTTCTTTTACTCCTTCTGCCATTAAAATACTCTTCACTGCACGACTAAGTAAAACTGATTCTTCCTGGATTTTACAACTATGGTGTTCTTTATAATGAAATTTTAAGAATCATCGATCACATTATAATGCTTCCTGCGGGTTTACAGGATAACAATATTTATAACCTCCCAAATATAATCGCCATCCACACAAGTGGGGGAACAATAACACCACTCTAAGTCGTTTGTTGTATCCCCATTAGGGAAAAAATTCCAAGCACTTTTCTGACTGCTACTGCTTTCTTCATTTGAAGGAAGATCACTAAGAATATCATTAAATTATATGTCTTCCATTCCTTCATTTGATTAATCTTCACTATTTACTGCACCAGCATCATCACCAGTAGTACTACTACTGGTAGTACTAGCACCAGTATAAACAAATAACATAGATCCCTTTATCTCCAAGATTAGCAATGGACTGTTCATCTTCTTCTACGGTATTAACAACTGCAACCTTCTTAGTTTCCATGACTTTCCTAAAACAGAAAGAAATAAAATCATAAGAAAAATTTTATTATTTAAATTTTAAGTTACAAAAATAGGATTATCTTATTTTGAATCTTTTGTTATAACTCAAATATAATAAACTATTCTTTAAAACTTTCTATAATTGATTGACTTTTTTAAACGTGAAATTTTTAAAACGTTAATATTAAGTTAGAATTCTAACTTAAATAAGTGAAATCGCAATTCAAACTTTTTAAAATAGTTACAGAACAAATTTTCACTTGATGAAATAGAAAAAAATAGTTTTATATTTATAGTTATAATACGCAGATCAGCTAAGGACTTATTTTTATTTAAACAGAGAATCAATAGGTTTTATTCTTGTTACTTTATTTTCCTTTTTTCTCACATTCTTATGTCCAAAAACATGTTTTTGTTGTTTTGCACCTCTTGTGCTGGGAAGAAACGGAATAAGTTGTTTTGCATGTGGGTGAAAGATACCTTGTTTAAACAAAAGATTGACCTTATGTTTGGCAGAGGAGTTAAGAAAGAAGCTTGCAGGTGCACGCGGAGCATGCTAGGATTTGATTTTTAGGGATTCACCTGTTCGGTGGAAAATAGGTCATAACGTGGACTGTAGTAAGATCATCTATTTATGCAGTTCTATTTGTGAAAAAAGGAAAGTACAGTTTTTATATTTCTACCCTGGAAGAACGATAAAACTATTCTATTGTATTCCTAGAGATGATGTCAAAATGCATTTTTACGAATTTTTATGCATTTGGTTCACACAAAATTTCGCGTTGAAAAGCTACAGGAATAAGGATATAGGCAGACATGAGAAAAAAGGGATCCACTAGCAAATATATTTGAAGAAGATTAATCTTTTCAAAATAATAATCGTGCACCAAGACAAACTTCTTGAAAATGTAACTAGGATATTTCAGTTCTGAGCAAATAATATGTAGTGTACGTACAAAAATATTATGTCAGTTATGCCGTTAACATGCCGGCGCCTACATCTCAATTGTACTCAACAGAATTTCTCTAAAGTAAAACTAATATATGAATCCCCTAAAAAAATTATTGTGGAAGAATCACTGGTTTTCATGATGACTAAAAGGCAAGTTCGTATCCCCTCTTAAAATCCCCCAGTTATACAATATCTTTCAAAGATCGTAGACAATAAGATTTCACAAAACTACTGCATTAATTCTGCCCAATTACAAATTTAATTATAATTTTACGTTCTTTAGGCATATTTCGCTCAAGCCGTCAATCAAACGAAAAACCCACTGGCTACAAAGCGTGTCGAATATGTCTCTCATCCAATCAGATACAACTTAAATGGTAGAAAATTTAAGCGAATATCTAATTGCCAATGTAATAAGGCTGAATATAGTTTACGTGTGTGTATTCCAATGCTTCAGCAGTCCAACTTATATTTCCACAGACTGACAAAGTTTGGTTTCCTATTCTTTTGCATCATAAGAAGTGTTATTTCTTGCTCAACTTAAAGCTACTAAATAGTATAGAAGCTACAATCGCTTAATAGCATTTACGCAGGCAAAAAATAAATCTGATAAAATAAGCTGACAATTGCACTGCTTAGCTACGGGGAAAAAGTAGTTTCTATTCTATCGGATAATGCTTATATCATCTTTGGTCCAAGTTTGGCGCAGCTTGGCCTAACTGTATGTAAGCAGAATATTCTACAAAATCATGTATTTAAAACGTTCTTCCAATATTGGATTCTTTAAATATATTTAGACATATTCTCAATCTATGACGTATATTTTATGGTACTTTTAATTTATGAGGAGAACTTCAAAATGTATTGTTTACCATACTTTATCATAGCGATTTATTTGAATTAAAATGATTCTCGAAATATTTCTTAGAATATTCCCGGAATAAGTATATTCTATGTATATTCTGCAAATATCTTTAAGCGGTGTACTCCTTACTATATATTAATTGCTTCTATCTGTGATTCCTAATGCTGTAAGCTATGTGACTCAACATAAAACTATACTAAACATCTTAACAATAACTGGCGGCCTAAGGCTTTCTTCTCCCTCAAAATAAGACCAGAACACAATTGTTTTTATTTGCGGGAAACCTTAATTATAAATGACATAGTTTAAACAGTAATTCATTCGCACTTTGCACAAAAAATAATCACCTCACTCCTCAGAAAAACTAATTTAATTCCAAGAAAATTATATGTACTGCCAACCTTGATTTTAGCATGCAGCATCGGAAATTAAGTGTCGGAAACTTTTTTTCTAAAATTATCTGGTTTTATACTATAATTTTTCTAAAATTATCTAAAGTTATTTCTAACCAGCGGAAAATTAAAAATCTTCGGAGCAGGAAGTATCCGTAAGAAGTAATGATACTGTATTTACCATAAATAAAATAAAATCTTATAGCATATGTTTATTACTACAGTAAATAATTTTCCTCTAAGACTTTCGTGAGTGTAAAATGCTAAGCGCATCACATGAGCTATTGTATATGGATTTTAAGTGGTTTGAATAAGTGCTTGTTAGAATTGATATTTTAATAACAGTTTAGCGGAAAGTAACTGTTGTTTATAACACAGATTTGTAACAGTTATAGCGTAACAGTTATATGCACCAACCAGAGGTAGCCATTTTCGGACTTTGCTATTTTTCAGTAGAATTTAGACTAAAAATATCTAAAAGCTCAATAAAAGTTTTCTACAAAATATGTTTAAAATAATTTTCAAAGTGCGCACAATAACATTAAATTTTGGCGGTATAAATTTTTTACTTCGTCACACCCAATTTCAGGGGGAAAAATCCAGGTAAAATTTCAAAAAGTTACCTACAAAGTATGTTTAAAATACTTTTCAAAGTGTGTACAATAACGTATTAAATTATGGTGGGATAAAATTTTTAGATCTTCACTCTCCTCGACAGAAATTTTCACGATTATTTAAAGTTATAATATTTTAAGGGAAATAAAGTCAGTCAAGATTGTTTCAACACTATAGTTTACAAAGTTCTCTCAATGTTTTCTGATATTTTCATATCATACAATTTCACAAAAATTATTTGGGGCGCTTTGCAAAAATTAAAAAATACGAACTTTCTCTCTCACACATACATGCAATATAGGTATTGAGGCCAAAATTGTTAGTTTGCGGTTGTTACAAAAATATTAATTAATGTTAGATGTGCTAGTTTATCAGCTATAGTACGGCCGGCTCGGTTTAAAGTAACACCAGCGTTTGTATTATATCCTCCTGGTACAAAAATTTTCCGTTGTCGGTTGGTATTCGTTAAACTTCTTGTGGTTGTCCTTTCGAAAACAAATAGTAACTATTGATATGCAATCGGTAAATTAACAAGCAAATGGCTTTGCAAGCTGATGACGCTCAGCCATGTCTTTGGGTTGGGGCAGTATTGTTTAAAATATATAGGTGTTACTTTACGAAATTATTATTATTACTATTTAAGACAAATGTTGTATATTTCTCTTGCTTTTATTCTCGTTCCACGCCAATTTGCTTGCCAATCAACGCTAAACCAGCAACTAAAAGCTTATGGTCCGGCTGGGACATGCATATTTTTATTTTTGGATTTCTATACAAAATAAACTATGCGTAATCAACTTTCAGCCGAGGATTTCGTTCACATTGATTTTCGTAAAAGACAAGATGCTCCCCTGCTCCCCTCCCCTAAGCACCGTAGCTGAGACACAACAAAAACTGCGACGCACCAGCCAAGATTATGAAGGTTTTTCTAGAAGTTTATGAAATTTCTATTACACACACACACACACACACACACACATATATATATATATATATATGCCAAATATTAGATTGTCATAATTGCGAAGTATTATCTCATGGACCTCTGAATATGATGGCCGGCCTAAGTAAAAGTTGCCTCAAAGCTATAAATAAATAATTAATTTGTTCTCTCGAATCGGATGCAGTACAGAAATATACGCAAACTTGAGTGTTTTTAATAAAGAAAGCCGATACAAAGGGTTTTAAGCATGTAAGGAACACATCTTCTACACTTGTTTATATTGTTGGTTATGCCAAAAGTTAGATTAAAAAACATAACAAATGAAGTGAATCCAGTGATCCAGTAAAAATATTTTTACGTCTGGTAACAGTTAAAGTTTGCTTACGGTTCTCTTTTTATTTCACAAAAAAGTAAAGCTATGCCTGTGCAATATGCAGGCGCCGAGAACGGCCTTTCTGATGTGGAGGTAGCGCTCCACATTTTCTTGACCTATGGTGCAAAGTAAGAGGTAGTCAGTCCCACGCTTAACCGGCTTTACCTTCCCAAGGTGTCCAAGAATATCAAGGACACTTTAGTATTTAATTTGACAGGAGGCGGAGTGCACCTCAGAGCGCCAGGCATGAAAATACTGCAGAAAAAAATCAACTGTCCTGACTAGGATTTGAACTCGAGCCAAAAGTCCTAGTCAAAAGACCATAAGTTTTCAAAGAAAATATTTCAGCCTGATAAATAAATAACAAGTGTACAAGAAGAACACGATGCTATCTAAAAGTGTATATTTCAACAATAATCTAAAACAAATTATTTTATATTCCTCACTTCAAATAGGGGTTCTCTCGTGCTTTGGGTCCTCGGTCCGATCTTAGCTTATACCATGCAAGCTTTCTTATGGACAAACACTGTTTGCATGAGAATTGTCAAGCAATACCCCGCTTGATTTCACTTTCTTCATTCCTCAGTCTGAGATACCTAAAGGCCGTAAATAAATAATATTTCGTTAGCAAGTTATGATTCAACCTTTTACTGGTCCTATTTTTAAGGGAACCCTACGATTTGTTTTGGTTGAAAGATCTTGCACAGCATTCACAAATCAAATATTATTTACGAAATAGACCGAAACATAATGATTCATGCTAGCTAAGTTCCTACACCATCTTTGCCAAGTTTCAATTCTATTCAATAAAATAATAAAGACCGACTGCATAGTCGTGGATGTGCAATAATGAATCCGGTCTGTGATTAAAATTAAATTTAAAATCCAAAGATATTTAATTCACAAACTTACCTAATCTCACAATTGATCGTTCTAACTGGTTACGTCAGCGATTCGATCAACAATAATCTGATAAATAAAAATTATAGTGTTAAAAACAACATAGAAATATTATTTCAAGGTAACATAAAAACATTGTTTTCATAATTAAAACCTTGTATTTTACTAAGGGGTTCAATAACATAATTGGGGATTCTGCGCGTATTTTCAGTTTTGGGAGGGCCTTAAATAAATTGATAATTATGCGCATAACACAGCCTCGTACTAGTGGAACTGATAAATATTTTAAAAAATTAAAGTAGTCCTATTTAATAGTTATAACAAGCGTCTCAATATATTCCCATTCTCTTGAAACAGCATGAATTCGCAATGACTTACCAAACAAGTGTATAACAAATATACAAGAAGTATATTACCCTATTTCTCTTAATATTACCATCTCTAAGTATTAATTCTTGGCTTTCCAGTCTTGTCCAGGGACCTCTGCAGATTTTTTTATTTCAGGACTACAAAATGGAGTCTTTCAATCTAATAAAAAACTATTATTAATTTTTCACAACACTCTAACTTAAATCTTACCAGAAGTATAATGTCAATCACATTTCAAAAAGACAAGATCGACCACATCTCATTTTATAGCATAAGTTAAATATATATGTACCCCGCTCAAGCTATATTTAATTCCAAACAACTTCTGTGTATAATTACTGAGGAACACAAATGGTAATGATCCCTGGTTCGGTTTCAGGGATTTTTTACAAAATCTTTGAGTCCGAATCCAACATTATGATGCAATTCACGAACTTCTATCAATAAATATGATAGCAATCAAACTGGTCTCTGAAAATTTCGCCAAATTTCTACTTTCACCTATCTATTAGAATCAAATGGAGTATCAAAGTGTGCTTCGTAATTCTCAAACAGGCTCAGAAGGTAAAAATGAATAGACATAGGACTACAGCTAAAAATATGCATTCTTCCCCATTCATATAAAAATATATTTCATTTAAGCAGCGCGGATAATATAAATGTCCAGGTCCTTAAAATATTAGCAAAAGCACTGGTAAATCAATATTCGTTCACCTAGACCTTCAGATCAAAAGATACTTTGGGCCAAACATCCATCATAATCATCATTTTTAATAATTTAGCAAGCATTCCCTCTTGTCTGGATTAAGAAATTGTAGGCAGGCAAGTTCTGACTTCAATTCCTAAAATCAACATCAAATTTTAGTAAAGAGTTTGACTCTACAACAAGAGATAATGTAAATTATTACGAATCAAAAATTGCATTAAAATCACTTGCAATATCCTTTCCCCTACCTTATTCAGGCTTCAGTTCTACACTATAGGCCGCAATCAAAATGTTAACAGTTGCAAAGATCCATTGACTCAAATGTGCTGAGTTCGATCCTGCAGGTGATCATTTCCGATAAACATAAACGAAATTAATCGTAAGACATTAAAAATTAAAATGAAAGAAGGAATCCCAGATTCCAATCCCGGTTGAAACAAATATTTCTTATTTTCAATAACTATAATATAACAAAATCAAAAAAGTTGTAATTTAAAGATCTAATAAAATATAAAAAATGATTAGAAAATAAATAAGCTTACTTACATCTTCTCTAATAATATAACCGTAGACTCAATTTGCAGAGCACAGTACAAAATTGCACAAGAGGAATTCGTATACACAGTTCCAAAATGAAGCTGAATAAAGAATAAATCCACAGGCCTCACTTATTGTCTAGAACATCCTTTTCCTTCAGTGACCTAAAAAATCTTTCTCGAAATCTTCCTTCCCAATTTAGAATTGTTCGAGAACTCCCCACGCCATCTTTAAGCAACGATATTACTGTAAGGTTCAACCACTTCTTTTCTTCCTCAAAGTAATAAACCCATCTCCATTCCTTTATTTCTTCTTCAAGTAATCCTCCAAAAATCGTTCCCTTGTAAATAGCTCCATAAATGTAAGATTCTCAGTTTAATTCGCCTTCACCAATAATTACTTCTGTTTCTGACCTGGCTTGCAATAAACTGCATATTTGCTATTTGTTATTCTTTAGAATTGTCTGTCGCAAAAGTAACAAGAAAAGTTTTAGAGAAAAAGATGCAATTAAGGTTTAACAATCATAATACCGTAAAATGGTCAAGTTAGTACTAAAACCTTCTCTGAGTGCCTGAATCGCCTCAGACAAGCGCTTTAGGGACTATATATTTGAGGTTCCGTTATAAAGCTTAAAAGTAAAATTCCAAAATATCCAAATTAGTACGAATACCGACAATACAACCTATAAATCTATTTCCCATGTCTTCTCACAACAGTCACGGCTTGTTCACAATAACCATCTGGTTTATTGCAGTATTCAATAGAAGTCCTTGTCAAAACGAGTGTTTTCAATGAAAAAGGTTAGGATCTCGCTTCAAAAGAAAAATGCTAGCGTTCATCCTTATCGCTAATATGTTTTATTGCATGGCGGCTAAAAGGAATCCAGCACAACGATGTTTACTCTTCAACCGTTATAGGCAGTTGGATCACAGAGACATTTCCAGAAATTCCCTCGAGCACCTAGGGTGCAAGACAACAAAAATTCTATTCGCTACAAAAAGTAAGACGCAAGATCTTAGCCAATTACATTCTCTTAAGCTTCAGTTAAACAAGGTGATTCTATTGGTTAACAAAGTATATAACATTCTCGATCGAAGGCGTTCCTTAGTAAAACATATTGCGAGTCTCAGACAAACAGCGAGCTAGTAGGTGTGTTTCAGTTGTCCAAAGAATTGTAACTTTCAATATGCATAACATAGATGTGTTTAACTTAAATGATGAATGTCAGACTATTTGTGAATAAAAATTATTGTTTGATACACTGTAACAAATTAAAATTTAAAAAGAAAATGAAATATAGTCTATCACACCGGGTTATGGGGTTTCGCGACCAATGCGGGCGACGGCAGTTTCATACCGGATTTCGCGGCGACGGCGACGTACTGCGAGCGACAACATGGCGGCTGCGAAATCATGATAACAATTTTTAAAAATAATTTTATAAAAATCAAATTTAAATATCTCCTCTCCCCCTGGTCCGATCTCAACGTAAATTACAGTGTACTTGCACAACACCTGTAGCAACACTATTAAATAACAACAAACAGCCTCAATGCCATATAATAACAATAAAACTCTTCTACACTACAAATACTGGAGAAGGAGTGTAATACAATGGGACGGTTCACCAGT
This sequence comes from Lepisma saccharinum, assembly GCA_022664845.1. Lineage (NCBI taxonomy): Eukaryota > Metazoa > Arthropoda > Insecta > Zygentoma > Lepismatidae > Lepisma > Lepisma saccharinum. The sequence continues at coordinate 16,463 of JAGDQP010001670.1, forward strand.
TCTTCATAGATTTTAAGATAGCATAGGACTTTATCAAAAGGGAAAAACTATACAATTATCCTGGTACGATTTCGAATTCCGAAAACAAGATAGCTAGTTATGATGTGTCTCACTGACACCATAAGCAGCGGGTCAGTGAGACATTTGATATATGAAGAATACTTATAGGTAAAATCAGTGTTAGGTTTGCCAGGGGGGACGCGGGGATTTTCTCTGCTGCGCTAAGATTTTATCTCTGATTCTTTATTCTGAATATCATTCCTACCAGGGATAAAATCTTCGTATTTCTACCCAAACAGGTAGTCTGTTGAAATTTACCAACTTCCACTGCTTTTAGTATCCCCCTCTTCGTAATATATAATAAATCGAACACAGGGTAAAAATATGTCAGATAATTTCGAGATTCACAGCGGATTGAATCAAGGTGATGCCTTATCACCACTACTCTTTGACCTTCCATTAGAATATGCTATTCTAAATTTTAAAAGAGAACAAAATGGACTAATATTGAATTACTTGAACGAATTCGTATACGAAGATCATATAGAACGATATAGATACTGTACAAAGTAACAGCGATGTCTTAGTAGAAACATGCAATGACATCGGCCTACGGATGAACGTAGTGAAAACCAAATACATGATAACAAGCCGAAACACAGAAGAGGAAGGAAATAGAAATATAAGTATTAAAAATGAGATCATTGAGAAAGTAAACAAATTAAAATGCTTTGGAGCATATGTAACAAGAAAAACGAGGTCATGGAAGAAATAAAATGTCGTTTAGCATCAGGCAACTAATGTTTCTGTTCAGTCGAGAAGCTTCTAACCTGGCGATTTATATAATCAAAGTTGAAATTGAAAATATATAGAATGGTCATTCTGGCGGTTATACTCTATGGTTCCGAAAGTTGGAGTACGCCTGGCAGTTGAACATAAATTGCGTGTGTTTGAAAATAAGGTTGTGAGAAAGATATAGAGGGTCGAAATGACCGGAAAATGGAGGAGAGTGCATAATGAAAAATTCTACAGACTATACGATTCACGATTCACCCTATGTTGTAAAAATAATTAAATAACCGTGGCTAAGATGGGTAGGCCATGTAGCTCGGATTGAAAAAATGAAAACTATATTCTATCGTGATTGGGAATTCGGAAGGAAAATGGCCGTTTGGAAGACGAAGAAATCGCTGGGAGGACAAAATTAGATATTCGTGATGAAACTGGCTTGATCTTACCCAGAATTGAATACAATGGCAAACGTTTGGCACTGCAGGGATGAAATTGCGAGTTCGGCAAGCCTTAGAGTTAATAAGTTAAATATATAAATATTTATTTTACAGTGATTTCTTAAGTAAATACCTATTTGTTCTTTTGCATTATTTTTAACATGAAATCATTTTCCAGATTTCTGTGACGCCCTGTATGTAATAAGCTGGATTAAATGGAACAAAACTTTTCCTTATGTGCTCTGTTTAAGACAACTTTCATGAAAAAAATGCGCTATTTTTTATTATGTGTTAATAATGCGCTGTACGTATTGTATCATGATTATCTTCAAACTCATGCGTCATGGAGACAAAATATTATTATCAAATTTGCAACCAGTGCTTGTAACTCGTATAAGATGGGCTTTTTCGTTTCCGGTGTATTTCAAAACTTTTATTTGTAGGCTAGAGTAATTACAATAATTTTCACAGCCGTAATCTACCGGCTGTTGAGAGAGGCGGTTTGCCTCATGTTACTATTCCAGAAGTTTTTTAATGATTTCGGGAGGTCCTGGGTTCCATCCCAGCGCCCGACAATCCAGACTGAGTTTTCTCCGAGGGGTTCCCTCAGTTACACCAGGCAAATGCCGGGATGGCACTTTCAACATAGGCCCTGGCCGACAGCTTCGTAAATTCTTTCCCCTCCCCTATCCTGGCCTGAGCCTTAGATGTCTGCAGGCCATACATATAATTCGATTCAATAGCCTAAGTCAAAAGATTAATTTTTATAGTAACGCGCCATCGTTTGTGATTAGAATTAGAATTTTATTTCTTTGGATAACTGTGGCTTAGGCCGGTTTGTGATAAGATTTGATGCTATAAAGCTTGAAACTTTAGCTTTTTAGACATTACAACATCTAGTCTAGAACAACATTTCAGACCATCTAGTTAACAACAATTTCACACCCCTTGCGTTAGAGAAGATAGTGACACTGGTCTTGTTCGAAGTGTCATCCTGGCATTAATATTATTGAATGAAAAAAACTAGAGGATCTATCGTTGAAAATGGCTAGTGCCGGGTTTGAACCCCAAACTCTACGATTAGGAGGAGATTAGACTTCCGATAAACCACTCCGCCCGGGAGTGTCATGTTTGTCCAGATTTTTTTTTTTTTTTTTTTGCTTTAACTCGTTACAGTCTAAATGTATTGTTATATTAGTATCATAATTTTTGATCTGGTCCCAGAAAAATATTTATGTAAAAAATCATGCAGTAGTAGACGTATTCATAAATCAAATATTCAAATATCTTCTCGGAACGTCCAAAATTTCCCGACTTCTGTTACATAAGTACTATATGTAGGACTTCCCTTCGGGAAGTAATGCTAAATACGAAACAGAATGCACATAACTTACTTGCGATGCACGTTGTTTTCTCCAGGATTCAGAAATCTTGCCACGTTTTGTAAATTAACATACTGTCTTCTGATATCCATAACATGGATCCAAGGGATTCTTTCACTAATCTTGTTACCATGGTAACGGGAAATATCACGCGACATCGAATGGATTATCTCGTTGGCTGAAGGAAGTAACTATAAATAACTGAAGCTGCTAGGAGACCTGCTGGGACCAAGGAAGTCATATAGACACATATTCGCGACCGTTAGCAAATCTACTACTTGGTTATGATTACGAATTCCATCATCATGAATTTCGAAATTGTTCTTTCCTACTGCATTGATTTTTTTATTATTTTGTTTATATTTAAAACTGATAATTTTTCGGTTGTTAACAATATAAGCACGTTAAAAATTGGTCAGTTTTAATATAGTAGTTTTTCCTTGAATAATGAACATAAAGAACATATTCAATATGTATAGTGAAACACTGTCGCCGGTGAGTGAGTGGTAACTCTAACTGTAACCAAGGGAATCCGGGTTCGATACCCGATGAGAACACAATAATCTAGGCGCATTTGTAAGTTCGTGGGATTTTGAATAAAGGGATGTTGCGGGTAGAGGGAATACCTTCATTAGAAGGTACCTAATCATGTGGTACAGCTATGGATATAAAGATTGTCGCATGTCTATAGCTGAGACTTTTTTTCTCAAAAATAAATATATTGAAGCGTCGCATAAATTCACTGACTTGCAATGATAAGCAGAATTGCGTAACGTATTTGTGTGGAAAATATTGTCCTGATATATAGCCAAACAAGCCAAAATTTAAATTTTGCGTCAAAAAAATTGTACGTTCAAAAATCCCAGCAAGTTGTAAAGTTCCCTCATTTTCCCCCCGCAATGGGATTATTTTGTAACTCACGGGGAATTTTTAATTCTAGGCTTTGCTAACAAATTAAATACAATTTAATTTAATGAAGACATAATTATTTACGACGTAGATGAGGATCAATTGTATTAAAAATAAATTACCATATTTGTTTCTTTAAATAATGTAACTCAATTCCGGTTCCGTAAACCCAAACTGTTATAAATAAATGTCAAATTAGATACTTTTCCAAGAAGTTAGAAAACATCTAATTTACTAATGACAATCACTGCCCTCTGTTAGTAACTGAATGAACTACATGATTTGTCCAGTTATTTCTACCGGTATTTCAAATTAAAGTGTGCATTCAGGGCAGATATTAATAAATTGCTTTAATTTTAAATAACTTATAATAAAAAAAAACAGTATATATTTTATCTTGTCAGATTTGCGAAAACCGTTTTCAAAACCTTGCGTTAAAAAAAGAGTCTTCTTAAAAAGGTTTGTTGAATGGGTATTAAAATGAAACTGTCATTTCATATACATTTCTAGAATGCAAGGTGATGGCAATCTAGCCTATTAGTTTACGGCAATGGTTTACATTCATTTGACATGTTGAAAAATGTGTCCATGTAGATGCATTTTCGAACGACTTAAACCAGGGATTATTTAGGGGTGGGGGTGGTTCCGGACTCCCTCTCCCAAAATTCGCATATTTTTAGTAATATTAGTATATTTTTTTGGCAAAATTATATGCATTCTGAGTAAATTTCACACACAGAGAGACCTCGGGTCCTCCTTGCGAAAGCGTTGGTTCTGCGTGAAACAATCTTCTAGATATGTGCCTGCCTTAAGCAAGCGATTTTCAATGGTAGGTTCGCGAAAATATTTTACCAGTTCCAGGCAAAGAGCTGTTATTTATCCATTTTGCTGAATCTGGAAACATATTTTTCATTTTCTTTTAGCAACAAATACGTATGTTAAAAAGATATGCCAACGATCGCACTCCAAATAAACTGAAACCTACTATCAGTTCCCAACTATTGCAGAGCTCCATAGATCAGTGGCGGCGTAAGTTAACCTGGGGCCAGGAGCAAGTCAGCTTGATTGATGCCCGTTCACGATAACAATCGTGAGCTTACACTGCTACTGTTGGCCGAATATCTAATTTTTCGTTATTTGGAGCCCCGCGGGAAAGCTCAGTTGCCAAAGCAGATATTTTCTCGCTCACTCGCCGTAACCTATACGTAAAAATGGCTTCTTAGAATCTGAAGAGTTATGCTTATTAGCTATTACTGTCAAGTGAACAAATAAAGAGTTCTCAGACGGCATTGCTGTTATGTCACCGACCACCATTGATGTGCTTCATTGATTAATCTTAATAAATGATTCACTTGTGTCGGTGACCGGCAGGGGCACCGCTAGCCCCTCTCACGCCACCACTGCCAGAGATATCTAGTTACCTCCGTAACTCGAAAATTTTCCGTAATGACAACAAATGTGATGTGCCTACTAAGTTATCGTAACGATAAACGTATGGCGGCAAGCAAGCAGCGTTCCCAGTGTCCAAAAATCCCGCATTTGCGAATTGCTCAATTATTGCCAGTAAATATTTTTACGACATAGAACTAGCTATCTTTGTAACATTACTAGTGTGTAGGAAATTACTTACTATTATTATTACTTGCGTGTTCTGTAAATATAAATACATAATTTTCCATTGGTAAACATGTTGCGACTATACAGAGTATCGTGCGCTTTGTGATCCCTGGAATGTGAATCGTGCTCTTCAGTATCAATCTACCTATTATAGAGTCAGCAATATCTTAACCAGTTAAGTTCATTAACGATATTACATCTTAACTGTGTATTGAGCAAAATCCTTCTGTCTCTTGGTAGTCTGAGGTCCCGCAAAGCTAACCTAAGATAACAGTTTCCATTCTGGGAACCAGCTTTAAAAAATTCCCCGACAAGAAGCAATAGTATCTCATGTAGAAGGAACAATTAACGCAGAAAACACTAAATAAGGAGAACAATCACGGACGGAAGGAAAAACGGTAAAATATTACCTGATTTTAAATAACCCGCTTTCTCTCTCTGCCGCTTGCTCGGTATGAATTCGTATCAGTGCGCGGATTTATATTACTTTCTGTGCGAAGTTGGTTTACCACATCAATACATCAATATATATGTGAAAGTGAAAAAGATTTCTAATATTTCCCAAATTGAATTAGGAGTCGACGTATCTCTGACTGCGAATCGGGCGGCCTGCGTTCAAATCTCGGCTAGGACGCTTGAGGCTTTTCTCGCACGCATCCACCTATGAAAGTGACTGCCAAAGTGTTTTTGTTATTTCTGGGCACCTTGGGTGGTAATGTCCCTTGTGAGTGAATAGTAATGCTCGCTGCCTTGTAATCAAGGGGCCCGGGTTCGATTCCTGGTAGGGCCATAAATTGTTCGGAGCCACGTTGCGTCATCTTTTCTTTCGCCGTCTTTCGTACGTCATCTTTTTCCTATGGAAGTCAATGGCAAACCACCACTGGTTCACAATACCGACTGTCACTGTTGGTATATGTTAATGGGACTTAGTCTAGTGAGTGATTAGACAACAAATCAAATCAATTAGACCAAGCACCTCGCCTTACTTCATGCCGTGGATCGCCAATATTCGGTGACCTACCTTCACATGCCCCATGTGCCTTTACCACGCGTACGCTTCGGACAGGGCATACCTTTGACTTTGGCCAAAATGCCTCTTAAATTCTAGTTGCTAGCTCCTAAAATGAAAATAGTAATCTAACCTAATTTGACCTAACCAGAAATATGCAACAAGTTTCTTCCATATATTTAATAATAACAAAATATCAATCTAGTTATTACTGATACTAGGTTCAGCATTAGCATTTCACTATGCATCAGTATTCCGGGTCGCAAAACGCACGCTCTCCTGAATTTCGGCTGAGAATGCACGGTCGCAAAACGCACGCCACCTTTCCTAGTCGGGTGACCCTGATTCGATGCTCGACAACTGCACACATGCACCTTTCCATATTTAAAAAAAAAACGTTTTCTTTCTTTCTGCTTAAAAATCTTCCTTGTTATTTTAAATTTTAGACATTTTACTAATTCATTGACGTCGGTTGGAAAAGTCATTATTATTTTCATTATACGAAATTTCAAAACTGTGTGCACTTTACAGAAATATGATTAATATTTTTATTATCAAAGTCAGATTGATTTCTCTTTAACATCTGTTAGCGTTGAGGTGCCATCTTTTAGTGTTCTTCCGAATTACGTGATTGCTTTCTAAGGGTGCGACGCTTACATAAGAGAGTATAATACAAAAATAGCATAATGCAGGCAACACTAGCTCCATCTCTTAATGATGCCGTCAATTAGATGTTCGTGACAGAAATAATGCAATACGTCAATTTATCATGTTGTTTAAAATTGATAAGTTTTTCTAGTTAGACATTTCAAAATATTTCTTCTGTTTTCAAAATCTTATTTCATTAGAAACAAAAGAATATTGTTGAATGTTGTGTTCTATGGCTTTTAAAACCAACCTTCATGGCGAATTTCAGCTTTTTTTTTTTAGCTAAATGAAAAGTGTACTTTTGATACCTGAGGTTTGAGGTTGACATACGTAACTAATTAACTATTTTTTTAAAAAAAAAATCCAATCTATCCACGAATAGTCATGCCAAATTTCAGCCTTCTAGTCCAACAAGAAGTGCTCGATAGCCGCTAAAAGGGCAGACATACAGAAGCGTCTGGGGTCTTATATGAGTATGTAAATTTTATTTATACGCTTCAAAATTCCCATGCATTTTATTTATACACGAAAAATTTACCTCAACGCAAGAGCTATTTAACGAGCCGTGAACTCGTTAAAATGCATTAAAATCCTGCAAAATAGTGAATAATAATTAAATACTAAAAGTTCTGAATATAAAAACCAAAACGCCAAAAATAAAGACTAAACGAACAAAAGCAGTTGTATAATATTTATTATTTATTAACGTTCCAGAAGTTTAACACCCTCAACTTTGTTGCGGAAACAAAGGGTATTGAGAAGCACTCGCTCTTAAGAACCTGCTTGCTCTAATGGATAGAACGTTGGATTGCTAGTAGTGAGACATGGGTTTGATTCTCAGTTGATATTTCTTACTTCTTTTTTTACTTATAAACAATTAACATTTAACAAAATTCACAGAAATAGCTTCGAAACCTAAAGTTAACTTTCCTTTTGCATTTTTCAACATTTACAGAACTCATGAACACAGGTAAGACAAGTCAGATTAGATTCTTGTTTCATTATACGCATTATCAAAACTTTAGGCACTTCACGGAAATAGTGGAGATAAGTCACGTTAGAGTGGATTCCTTATTTATTTTTTTTAATTTCTACTAGATACAAAATTACCCAATCTCTCCCGTGCTGACGTAACTTTCGCTTGAAATTACTTCGGCGACCGACTCGCTGGCTTTACACACTCACAATCTATCTGGGTTTTCGGCATATTAGCAGTTTGTAGTAGTAGTATTAACAGTCAGCAGGAGTAGCATTATTAGTATTTATTGAATTAAAAGTAGTAGTAGTAGTAGCAACAGCAGAGAAAAGAGCTGTGCTTCTACTTACAGTCGCAAAGGATCCGGTCCTTGATAGTATTTTAGCCACACAAGCATTATCTTTATAAAATAGGATGGCAACACTGACAACTGCAGTGCTTAGTTTCAAAAAATTCACAGTACTTGGGTCGAATCATGTTTATGGTAACTTTGTCGCAGCTATGTATAGCTGAATGGAAGGAATTTAAATAATTTTTTAAAAATATGCTGACAATACTGAACTACTATACCAATCAAGACTATTTCGGCGGCTCTGAGCTAATCTAAGACCTTTCGAAAGGCACATAATGTATGTCTCTACACCTTATGGTTCAAGAGATATATTTTGGCATGGACTGACAATACTGACAACGGGATTCCTGCGGAGCGGGAATAGCTGTGGTATGTTCTTACTGAGTCAAACAATGTTTATGCCAAGTTTAGTGCTGCTATGACTAAAATAATGGAAGCAATATGAAAAAATATAATTTTATAGAAAATAGGCTAGCAACACTGGTAAGTGAATTTCTCGGCAACGTATGCTTTCTGAATGTATTTGTAGTGCGTCGAATAATGTTTGGTGCAGTTAAGTATAACTGAATGGAAGAAATTTTTAGAATTGATTTTTTAAAATGGGCTGGCAATACTGAATGACTGCACGAATCAAGACGGTTACAGGGGCTTTGAGCTGGTTTAACTAAGACTTTTCCAAGAACATCTCAAGCATCTCTCTACAGGTTGTAATTCCTGGGATTTCATTTCTAGACACGGACAGACGGACTAACACCATGAGCGGAAATGGAAGGTCCATTTTGCTATAGCTTTGCTATTAAGAGACCTAAAAGCAGCGGTAGCTTCAGTTGTAGTACGTAGTAGTAGAAGTAGTAAAGCCTACGTCACATTAGAAAATAAAGCTAATGTAAGCCTTCACTGTTCAACTTTTTAACAATAGTCAACTATGGACGATAATCGTATTTTAATTTCAGCGATGGGCGCTCAACGGATTCTGATGGAGCCGATTCGACAACGGAATGCAATCTTAAATTCACTGTCACTAATCATGGCGGATGGCGCATGGGTGGCATTGCTCCCTAGTTATTTCGGAATGACTAAATGTTTCATTCTAAACGATAGCTTTTAGAGTAATTGACCCCCTTCCCCAGGGTCTCTCTCTTCCGGCCATGTGTCACTTCCACAAGAAAGTAATAAATAAGTAATTGAAATTGTAAAAATCTATATGGAGTACTCTGTATTAACGTTGCCATTAGTATTTAATACAAGCGATGGTAAACCAATTGGGAACCACCAACAGCCACTGGTAGGAAAACTAGCCTAGTGTGACCCAGTCTCAAGAACTAACTTAAAGCTTGGAAGTTCATTAATCTTCTCGGAAGAGTTGGGGCAATTACAGCTAGCGTTCAATAAAATAAATAATCACTAAATTGTTTTATTCAAGAACATTTCTGACACATATTACTTTACATTCTTAAGCTCTAAAAAAAAAGTCAATCGGTTTTCACATTACGTTTCTTTACTAAAAATAGTAAATGATTCTTGAAATGACTGTTAAATTAACGGTAAAGTATAGAAGTATCATAATTAAATTAGATATGAAACAAAAAAAAAACTATAAAAATGAAGATTATCAATAGTAACCTACAATTTAAAAAACAATAGCGACGACCAGGATTTGAACCCGTGACAAAATGAAACTTCAATATGAGTCCAGTGCGTTAACCCGTCGTCCAGCCGATTAAACACTGAGAAATGTTTATTTTACTAGATTTCAAGGTAAGAGTGTGAGTTGAAACAACATTAAGTGTTTATAATTTATTATTATTATTTTAGAATCTTGTGTTTGATTTGTATTCCCTTATTTATTTGTGATAATAATTACAATATATATCATAAATGTTCTATAATGGGTTTTAATGTCGGATTATGTTCATATTTTTCAACGTCAGGGAACTTCCCTCTACTGCGGGAAATTTCCCTCTGCGAAGGAAATAACAGGGAATTTGGGAAATAATCTCTCAAGATATGCGACAATCTTTATGCCCATAGCTGTACCAGCTGGCAAGTCGAAAACCGCGGCAGGGGACCTTGAGTGAGGAACAAAATGGCCGCCGGGGTAATTCGTCTCTCTGCCTTTAAAGTGCTATAACTTCAACAAATTTTACATTAAAACCTTCGTGGTTGTGCGAAGATTTTAATAACACATTAGAAATTCAATTTTAGGACAATTTGTTGCCATAGCGACGCCATACTTTAAATATGGCGTCCTTAAATCCCAAAATTAATTATTCTCGATCCCTTCCCTTTATATTCAAAGGGAAATAACTCGTAAACTGCCACAGGTAGGCGAAATCGCCCTGAAATAAACGTTGTAGGCCAGTTCAAGGGTTTTCCAAGATATATGCCACTCCTATATCTTTAAAACGAACGGAGCTAGACTAGTTTATGAAATGGTAGGTGTATGGCTTATGGCTTTTAATATAGGGTCAGAAAGATTGGTCTGAAACCTGCATTTGTAAGTTCGTGAGTTGTATAGGGGGAATACCTTCATTAGAAGGTACCTAATCATGTGGTACCAGGTGACAAGCCGAAAACCGTCGCAGGGGACCGAGAGGGGGGAACAAAATGCCCTCCCATTTTGTCTCTAAGTTGCTTTCTTTCTCGCCCCCCTCCCTTCTCCCTCTGGTTGACAGTCTATCTGTGTAAACAAGGTAATTGAGGTAGTATTTAATGTAGTGTTCTTTTTATTGATCGACTTTGAAGTAGCCAGACGGTTGAAGGCAAGGAAAATTATACCTTTTCGAAGTGTTATGGTTAATTTCAGTTATTGGATGCTTTTAATTCAAATTGGAGGCTTCTTGAGCTTAGTTTAGGAACTTCTTGCAGAGTGCTCTTGGCAACATGGCAATTTTCGAGCTCCAACACTTTGGAAAAATAAACGATTATTAAGTGCTTGAGTGAGCAGTGTTTTATGTTGATAAGAAGACATCACTTACAAGTCGAAAGGAAGAAAAAATATTAATGTTGTTTTCATTCAAGGTGAGTGTAGAAGTAGGCTTGGGCTGTCTCAGTTGAAGGAAGAGGTGATAATGATCTGTTGTTAAAATAAAAAACTGCAGCAAGCTTCCAGAACACAGTGTGTGTTTTGAAACGATTTCCAGAAACCATACTGTGTTGCTGGAAATTCATGCTGGATTATAACTGTCCAGCAGGAAATGTTAACCAGGGTATTAGGAACTCAGCTAGCTAAAGTTATTTTCTTGTTTGATTTGGTACCATGTTGTAAATAATTTTGTTTTAATTATCTACAGGAAACCTGTGAAAGGGGTGATACAAATTAACAAAATGTCATAAATAGTCCATTTCTATTTCTATTGGAAAGACAACTCTTGTATCAATTGCAGTGAAGAGGTTTATTAAGTTATCATTTCTTTTCTTTTCATTTCTTCTGTGGCACTCAAAGGAAGTTTTTTTTTCTCAGTTATGAACAGTAGCATAGATAAATGGAAGAGCATGAGAAAAATATCAAAAGTAATCTGCAAGTGCAGCTACCTCCTTCGGTGAAGAAAATAAAATTAAGTACCAACTATTCCATGTGTATTTTTTGTCAAGAGGAAACAAAGAAACCACTTGTGAAACCCTCCAAGTACGAAAAAGTGCTAGAATGTATAAAATTGAGAGCAGAATGCATGGACAAATAATACATTGAACTGAATAAACGTTTGGTTGAAGTAACAAGTGAAGATCTAAGAAATGAAAATGCATCATGGCATAGTAGAAGAGGACAGACTTTGTTAGACTTTTTTGAGGCTTCTGATTGGTCGAGAGTTTGTGACGTCACAGTGGTGAAGGGTTGTGATTGGCTGATTATGGGAGAGGCTAGTGACGTCAGAGAGCATCACGTGACCTTAGCGGAGGCTGTCGTATGATTACGGTGTTGTACTATAGTGCTATGTGTTTGGATGATATCATCACAGTGTTGTCACATGATAGAATAGATGAGTCATGCGTGGTTGCTACATTAGGCGGTGCAAGTCAGGACTTGACGATTGACGTCATATGGTCATTGACAGCGACGCTATTGGTATCTTGTTTATGTTCTCGTTACTCATATTGCTATCTGATAACCTTATGATATCATCTTGATAAAGTTTAGAATATATAGAGGGCAGTACTGTTGTATACATCATTATAAACTGACTTGAGCTTTAGTCATGGCAAAGCAGCAGCAGTATGAAGAAGGTGTAGGAGAAGTAGTGGACTTAACAGTGGAAGATGACGAGGTGGTGAAGACGCTGACATTACTTGCTAATGGTAATGTAGAAGAAGAGGATACAGGAGATCGTACAATATATAGTTATTTAAGGTCAAAAGTAAAGGCTGATAGACTATCTCCTTTATTATTATCATCTTCTTCTCTAGTGAAAGAGGATAACGACGAAATTCGGGAGGTTTATTCCTCTATAGTTCCGAAGAAGCAGCAGTCATCGAAGAAGCGTGTGTTAGATGGAGTGGTGTATCCTTCAAAGAAACGTCTCATCTCTGGAAATAGGAGCATGAAACAGACATCCTTAGGTGCAGCAGGAGCAGCAGCAACAGAAGAAGGAGGAGGAGGATCCTCAAGACTGGTAAAATCTGCACGAGTTATAGTGAGAGCAGTTCCCACTACAGTGTTAGCGAACTCTTCAGTGAAAGCATCAACATCAGCAGGAACAGTAAGTAAAAAAGTGAAAACTATCGTTACTACTAAGAGTTTGTGTAAAAAGCAATGGGTGGACGAAAAATGTATTAAGGAGACATTAAAGAAGTGGAATCCTACAAATGCATTGATATGTGAAGCTTGTTATGAAGGGGAAGGTAATCAAACTGGTCATGGATGTCTAGGATATGTGAATGGTGAACTTCAAAGAGGAGAAGACTTTGAAGAATATTGTAGAAAAGTTGTATGGCGTAATGTTTTGAAATCTGGAACATTAACTGAACTTTATCGTTTATATAAAGAAGATCATCAGGAAGTGGAAGAGGATGATGTATTAATAAGAAATATGAAATATGGTTTATGACTAGTGATAAAAGTGTACATGTCAAGTGTAATTTATATGTTTTTGAAAAGGATAAAAATCGACACATGAAGTGAGAATTTAAAACTCTGAACTGAAAATGTCAGATTTTTGTGTGTTTTGTGGTGGTGGTATTTTTATTCGGGACGGGTGTGTGTTACGAACTTTTCGTACTTATTTAAAGGACAATCCAATTACTTGTAGTGGGTATAGATTGAGGTTCTTCATAATAACTGTATATATGTATGGGATACAGGCAAAGTACTTTCAAAACATTTGGTGAATCAAGTGAATCATCATGAAACATTTGTGGAGTACTATGAAATTTTCAAACGATAGGGTCATGTAAGTATTTCCATGAATACTTTTTTCAAATCTTGTAGAGAATTATTTCATAATAGTGAATTAATTGCTCAACTCATACCAGATGTAATACATGAACAGTTTTCAGTAGAAAAGTCTCTAAGTGTGCCTTCAGAACAGTACATTATTGATGTGCAGGGATTTAAAATCTCTGCACATGAATTTATTATGAGAGAATTTTGTATCGTAGCGTGTGATGCTAGTCTTTTATTCCACTGTTTAGTAAAACTTCGATGTGACATTACGGAAGTAGGACCTGTAGTAGTATCTCTAAGTGTACGTATCATGACCCTGTGGAGGTGAATGCTTGCATTGAGAAACTGCTTACAATTACAAGATTGGATGAGACATGAGAAACCACAGAATCTTGTAAATACTTTATCAACGATGCAAATGTAAAAAGCATATATAACTTGTTTTATAGATCAGTTTAGTACATGTTCTTAATAAACATTATACTTACACTTTATTTTCTATATTTTATTTGATATAACCTTAATAATAATAATCATATAAATAAAAGATTTGTTTTTACTATAATAAAAAACTTTATTTACATTTTTCTTTTCTTTTGATAATTCTTTTTACATGTGATTTTACAAATGTATCGTTTTTCTTAAGATTTGTAGTGTAAAAGGTACAGAATATATTTTTTCCTCGTACAGTGAAATAAATAAATACAATACAGAATAGTCCACAAAGAATAGATTCTTCGTGTTGAATTCGAGTTTTATTTACATGATATAATTTGCAATTTCGTTTTAAAAATTTTTCAATTGGTTTAGTAGGATCATTTGCGAAGCTATCAAAATATTGGCCCCGTCCATGTTTATTAATATATATGGCAGTCCAGTGAGTTCCCGGGGAACTTGAGGCACTCAAATTAACTATAAGTGCCGCCGGATATTCAACTTGTTTTGGTAAAATATCCACTGAATAAATTCCAGTAAGCGTAGTTGCACTAGTACAGTCCTCAAGCACAATTTTTAAGATCTGATCAGTCCACATTACTTTCACTTTCACTTATTCGTGTTGGTTTATACACTGTTCTGTTTTCAGGTAGAATAAAAGAACGTAAATGATAATAACTTATATAGTATGCATACACTGACGTTTCCTTTAAAGCACAACGAAAACTTGTAAACTGATGAAGATAGTGAACACAATTTTGTGATGGAAATGATAAAGCACTGTATTTCGGACAGTGTATATCTTCCAAATTAATTACTGTTCTTTGTAGAAGAAACTCTAGATATATTTGCCGTGCTTTGCCATGAGTGAATACAGAATGACTGTGCGAGGTATACTTCGTAACTATGTTTTTAACTTCATTGAATTCAACTTCGCCTTCTATCCACTCTAGACCAAAAACTTGTTGGCTTAAATTATTATTTCTATATTATAAACTAGGATTAATTTTTTATATTGGAAAAGGAGGTTTGAATATCCAACTTTGAAAACTATTGCTATCTACATGAACTATGGCTAATTCTTTGACTATGAAATTATTTTCTTCATTATCATCGAAGGCTGAAAAGTGTACGACAGTTCTCATGGTTGATGGTAAACTAAACTAAATTTTACAGAGTATGGTCTGTATATACATTTCGATCCTTATCGATCTGTATAAGAGAATCAAATTGAGCGTAAATAATACATGAAATAGATTGTGCAAGATTTTGACTGAACCCAATTCGGAGATTAACGGGAGAATCCTTAATAACATCCCATGTAGAATCATCCAAAGTATTAGTAGGAGAAAGAATTAAAGCACAAAGAGTATATCCATGACGGTAATCAGAATATGTGAGTGTATGTCTTACATTTTCATGAAATATACCAGTTCCAGAGAACAGGGTGTGATAACTCTGAACGTATAGTTGATTAGCATAATCCGGAGTAAGGGGGGTAGGAGGATAAAATTGGGAACCAACTTGTACTTGCAACTTATTAATATTAAAAGTTTCAAAGTGGAAGGGATTTTCATGGTATTTTCCATTGAATGCAGTATTTGCAGTAAAACCTATAATGAGACCCTTTGGTACATTTCGAAGAAATATGTTATCAAGATTATAGTAACCAATATTTGCAGGAATCGTATGTACTCTTGTTTCAACTCTAATCAATGGTAATTTTGCAGTATCGTGAGTCATAAAACTGTTTAACTGCAAAGCTAAATCAGCAGAAATATTAATTCGACGAACATAAAGAATAACCTCTTCCAGTTTAACTTTAAATGTAGAATTTTCAGCTGCCATTAAGCAGAATGCATCTTTACTACGACTTAATTTTATACGAAGATTGACTTTATTTGGAAGAACTCGATTAGATCCAGAAATATCTGTATGAAGACGTCCATACATATCAATGGAAGCGCTACCAGCAACAAGAGATTTTCGTTTATAATAACCAGCATTATTTTCATTGAGACTATTAAAATGCCCTGCAGTATCCTTATACCATAATCCAGTGGTTAAATGAGTTTTGCTTGCATCTTCAGAATAATTAAGTAAAGTTTCATAGTATGCTCTAAATGGGTACGTAGCATTTGAAGAAGAAATAATTTTATCATTTAAAGAAACATCAACTTGAGTAAAAAGTGAATGTAAAAAGATATTTACCGGCGCTACATTATCTGCTACAACGGCTGGTGGTCCTTGTGCTGTTACTTATAAATTATCTCCATTTCCCCTTAATACTTTACACTTGACATAAAGATAAATATGTGCAGGAAGAATATATTCAGCAGTATCTCCAGGCACAAGAAATTCTATAGGTCTATCAGAAGAAAGCGATGAAATTGGTCGATACTCTACCATTCGAGATGATTCAATAGCAGTTTGTGTCATAGGGACAGAAACTAAATCGAATTCATTCGTATAGCATTCATTACTTTTAGGTGTAAGAAACGACATTTATAACTGAATATATCTCTAGTCTTTATTTTATTACAAACACGTCGTCTTTTTAAAGTTGGTGGTCCAATACGTAAACAAGCCTTACGTTTACGTGCCCTTCTTCTACCACTTCCACTAAGCAACTGACTGACTTTATTTTCAGCTCTGGTTCTTAAAGATGATCCTGCTTCGCGTATTCGTGCTTTTAAAGATTCCTTAATAGGTCCTATTTTCAGCATATCTCCCGCAACTTGTATTCCCGTTTGTAAAGCTGGTCGCCCTACTGCTTTTGCTCCTTGTTTAATGAATGTCATAGCAAATCGAAATAAGCCGCGAAATAAACTCCAAATCCCATGTCCCCGCTGATAAACAGGTCCTGCAAAGTAAGGTATACCTCTACCTTTATGCGTAAGTGTATAGGATTTCATTTTGATAAGCGCTTAACGTGAAGTGTTATGGTCAATGTCCCGGATGCGAATGGTAAATTACGACCTGCATGATTCTTTAGTAGTATTTCTATAGTGTCAAATGAAAGTTTTGCAAGTGGAAAATAATGCACATTATGAAAAGTTATGGTTTGTACTTTTCCATGATGATTATCGGTCATACCTACAATTCGTAAAAGAGGTGCTTTTGTATCACCTACAAACTGAGGTTGAATAATATCTGTATAAACAAACACTTGATCTGGATATCTAATGTCTAAAAATGGCTGCTTAGGAATACGACTATCTTTTTAAATATTATTAGGTTCAAAACCTAATTGTAATGCTAATATCGGTGATAAACGTAAAGATTTTATACTATCATCAACGTGTACAGTAACAATGTTTGAATATTCAAATTTTATGCTTGAATTTATCTTATTCAATTCATCTATCAACTGTTGAACGGTGGAATAATATCCTTGTGGTATTTTATGTTTTACATTATCATACCATATTATATTTTGACCCGAAATAACATTATCACATGTTAAGGGAATATGAATTTCACTTAAACCTACCAACCATGAATCGTTTAAATGTATTCGATTATTAAAAATATTGAAAAAATGTGTTGGACTATTATTAGAATAAGTTTGAATACTTCATTAGAAGTAAATGTAAAAACTATCTTAACTACTTTCAGAGATCATTTTCCTTTAAAATGTAGTTTTACGCTTGAAGTTCCAAATTGAAATGGCAACTTTTCCCCTGCACATCCTTTAAGTCTACATGAAGAGTATCGAAATATTTCTTTTCAACTTTAACATATTGTGGACAATCAAAAATAGAAGATTTTATTTTTCCGTAATGATAAACTTATATTCCAATTTTTCGAATTAGCTTTCCATATACAAGTTGATATTTTACAATATCTATACAAATATTTATTTCTGAAGGAATAAAATAATTAATATTTGTGTGGAATGGTGCTAGAACATTTAGAAACTTTGGTTTCTTTTTCGCATTCATGGGATAAAAGTGAACTATTTGTGTATTCACTTTAGAATCATTAGTAAATCCTAGAATATTTTGCAAACCCGAACTCATTGCGAAAAGATATTCACGTTTAGGACTTCGTTTATGAAGAATATAAACTTTATCTCTACTTTCCTGATACTGGATAATGATAGGATTTTCTTATATTATTACGGGATCATCATTGATCATGCGGTCAACACTAGATATTTCTATATCATGAAACTTTTTATTAAGAATACTACTATCATCAAACATATGTAAATTCTTTTTCTCATCATATGCTTTTCCCATTTGTTTAGGTAAAGTCGTGTGAATAATATCTAAAATCGAATGTACTGATTCATAATATCCGACTAGAAATTTTATAGCATATTCTACTATATTTTTATCCCCTTATTGAATAGTAAGTTGTTGTTCTTTTTGTATATTATAAAAACTCCACGGAAAAGGAAGTCCACTTAAACCTAGAAACCAATTTCCCGTTAAATGAATTGGCTGACATAGTTTCGTAGTATACGAACTTTTTTTATTTTCAAAAATATTATTGCAAACATTTGATGTTAATGTAACATGAAACTCATCGGCTTATTCTTGAGACAACATGTTTAGGACTGAACTGATTTTTGTTTAACCCCACTATTCATAGAAGATGGATAACCAAAACGATTTTACATAAATCCAACCTTTCCTGCGTTTTAATACCATTTCAATTAAATAACTTTTCTGTTTTCCTATAAATACTTTTTGTAAATCCTGCTGATAAAATGAACCTGCTATAAGTTCCCCATTCCAATCTCGAATTTTATAAGTCATTGGATTACTTTCAATACACTGATCCACAATGAATATTTCACGAGACCATTTCGGTAAATACCCTTTTTCCAAATTATGTTTATATTTGCTCACTCGAACATAATCTCCCACTTCAAATTTACATTTCTGCTTAACTTTCTTTTCTTGTCTGTACAATCTTTCCCAAATTTCATTAACATTACAATCATTTACTTGCACAGGTGCATATTGAATGGAAGCATGTTTCGTATGATTATAACTTTTTACAAGATTTTGTAGAATATCAATATAGCCTTATGTATTTTCAACAGTAAAGTATTTATATATTTTTTCCTTCAAAGTTTGGATATAACGTTCTACGAAAGCAACCTTGATTTCAGTATGTACACTATAATGATTCACTTGATAATTTTGAAAAACACGTTTTACATGTTGATTATAAAATTCTGTTCCTAAATCGGTTTGACAATGAAGTAGAGGTAATTTTCTTCTACATAATATAGATGCTATTGCTTTTGTCATGACAGGACCCGTTTTATTTTTAACTGCAATACAAACGGCATAACGACTAAAAGCATCTATGCTACATAAAATATATTTATATCATTATATTTTGATACATTTTGCATATCTGCTAAATCCATTTTTACTAGTCCATTAGGCGCATTAACATAATATTTTTACGGGGAAAATGTTTACGTGCAGGAGCATATAAAGTGTATGTATCTTGTTAATCTAACCATTTCCTTACTTTTTTCTGAGAAAGACTAGTTTTCTTTTTCAACTTGGAGATACTACCTAAAGAATTTGAATCTGCATACGCATAATAAATTTTATGAAGTGACATATTTTAAAACTTGTATTTTTTATAACTTTTAAATAATGAAGAAATACGCTTCGTTATTCCTTGACTAGCACTATTCTTCTTCTTCTTTTGCTTTACTACTACTTTACTAGAATTCTTCTTTTTGTTTGCTCCCTTATGAATACTGTTTTTCTGCTTTACCATTTAACTAGAACCGGTCCCAAATTGAAAATTAACTAATTCTAAAGGAATATTTTGTAATAATTCTTTAAAATCTTCAATGCCAACTGGATTTCTAGGAGTCTTTCGACTTCTTACCACATCATTGATAAGATTAATAATATTTGAACCTGGAATTACTTTCTTATCTATGGATACTGCGCCAGTTTGATCCCAACCGATGCGATTGGAAGCCTGCAGGAGATTTAATAATACTTCTGTCTTTTTAGGAAATGATTTTGGTACTGAACTAATAATATACTGAATCATGGGTAACATATTTAAAGATTCGGAATTGTAAACCATAAAAACAATTGGTTTCTGAGATTGTGGAGTATATTCTAAATAACGATGTAATGCTTGTTGATACATTTTCCATTTTTCATCCGTAGAAAGATCACTTCTTTTTAAAATTTCATCCATTTCATTATCCAAACGTGTTTGATGGGACTTTACAGACTTCATAGTGGAATACATTTGCGCACCTGCATTTTCTGAAATGAGTACCATTTCTTGAAATTGTGAAGACATCTTAACGATTAAATAAACTTCCAGCCAATGCACTTAAGATTGGAGCTAATAATAAAGGTAGAAAAGCACCACCCTTTTGCATTAATAGTTTACGTTTCTTTTTTAAACTTGATCGTTTCAGAGAGAGTGCAGGTAATGTCTTCTTATGTTGACGCAACCTTTGCTTCTGACGAGGAGAGAGTTTAAAGTTACCATTTAAAACATTTTTACCTACTTGTGCAATAGTTCGAATAACACAACCAGATGCATTTTGAACTAATATTTTACGCTTTTTATTCTTACATTTTCAAATTGCACGGAGCTCATTCAGATGATGATTTACGCTTGACATCTTGATGCCAACTGACCTGAATTGGTTTATTCATGTCTTTTACATGTGCATAGCTGAACATGGTTTGATCTGGAAATATATTTGTACGAAGACGTAGAGCGTCCGGTGTAGACTGAGTTAAATCGAAAAGTAAATATGAATGAGGTTCAGCAGTAGCATTTTCAAAGACCTGAATTACATCTTTACTATATTGTGGCATAACTTGCCTTGCTAAATATTGTATTTGTAACTTATTTTTAGGATTTTTGAACGCAATGATATAATGGGCCTTTAATGATATATCACGTGCATATTTTCCTTTAGGAAATAGATTTTGAACTATAAAAATAACAGTTAGATTCTTATGATGTGCAAATTTCGTAAAAATTTTAGAAACGTCCGCATTAGTTTCAGTCATAAGATCGTCAAGTATTAACAATGAATTTTCCTGAATTTCAAAAGTATTCAAATCAGGAATCCCAAAATGAAAGCGTATATTACTTGTCTGACTAGATAATTTAGGTATCACAGCACCATAGCACCAAACTATTTCCTTAAAATAAATAGAGAAAATCGTGTGACGATAAATTAATAATCTATTTACAAAATAACTTTTCCCATCTCTGCTGGGACCTGAAAGCAGGATAGTCGCAGGATGAAGGAAGCGAAGCATCATGAGCTAGCGACAGAAGAGAAATGAACTAGCAATTGTTAAGTTTTTTCCTTTTATAGCCAAAAGGAAGAGTATCAAATTCATTATGAAATTTACGTTTACTTGCAACATTTTGATGAGTTTTTATTTCCGGCCTAGATATAATTTTGAATCCTGGCTTCCTAAAGATACCATTAGGATTACTAATGATTTTCCTTTCATAATTATGTTTGACTAAGTTTACAAAATGATCAAAATTAATAATTTGACGCGCACGACAACTTAAGGTAATTCCCCGAATTTTGAAAGTGGGTTTAATATTCCCAGTCTTAATTTCCCTCTCTTCATACGAATAATTTTTAGGCCCTAACCCAATGAAAATAGGGATCTCCCACCCCTCTTTAACTTCATTAGTTAAATCTCCTAAATAGTTCCCTGTGGGAAGCAATGGAGGTTGATTTATCTTTTGTCTGTGGAAGATAGAATCTGTATCTGAGTAGATAGCATTTTCTATTCCCACTTTTTCCAGTAAACCATATAATTGTAGTCTAGCCCATGATGAAATAAATGCTGATGAAATTACGTTAGAAAAGGAATTAGGAGTATTTACATTTTCTAAATACCTGTGTGTTACTACCAAGGCATTTTCTCCGATCAGAAGTACATTGTGTACTTCAAAGTGAGGTGTTCGGAGAATATCCTAGAACGACTTAGCATCATTAACTACCCTGGTCTGTGTTAAATCAGTTCTCTGTCCCCACTTCCCAAAATGAGAATTTAAAAAGAGTTTTGCGATATAGCGCAAACCAGAATTTTTACTGATGTTATCACGATTGAGTTGTATACCTTCATGCTCAGCAAACTCCTCAATATACTTCAGCTTTTCCTCCCCACTATCACACTGAGAAGGAAAACCAGAAGCTTCCTGTTTCATCTGCAAGAAGTTATTAACATAGTCTTCAAATAACCCCTCTTTCATCTTGAACTCATAAATTTCATAAGTATCAAGAATAGTATACCCTTTCTTCATACTCTCATGTAATTCAGGAGTGCAAAACGTGCTAGTGAAACAGCGTTGGTCAACAGTATGATTACAATCAATACTATTCATTTCCTCCATACAAGTACGACAGAGGCCGAATACATTCCATTATATGGAAGCAATGGAATAGTAAGATCTTGAGGAGGAAGAACCTTGCAGAAAACAACTCCATGAATTAGCTTGGGATCAGGACATGCTTTTCCCCGATAAAGGTAAGCTTACCAGTTGGGAGTGCTTTATTTTTCATGACATACGGATACAAACTACATATGTCGACATAACGAATAAATTCGTCTTCAGGACACTCATAGAGAGATTTGAAAACTTCTGTCCTACGTCCCTTGAAAGAGTCTTTAGGCACTAATCCACCTTCAATATTTTTATAGTGATCTTTAATAAATTGCCGTATATCTGGATTTTCCTTAACTTGTCGATCCCAATGACTCATAAATTTCTACAAGCTTTAGACCACAAGTTTCTAAATATTTCTTTCTCTTCAATGTAGCAATATCTCGGTCATTTAATGTCTCGGCATTCGTGTCATTGAGAGGCACGTGGCGACCTTGCTTAATGCATGAATGACCGTGCCAAAAACATCCATAAAATTCATACGCAGTACGATGTTTCATATCGTATTCGTCCACTTTGAATTGTCTAAATTGAACTTCATCTCCGTTTTCAGCCATATGAATAGAAACATCATTTCCATGTACTTTAGCCATTTTAATGCTTTTTTACTCTGGGGGTTACGCTGTCGATACCCGAATGGGGGAATCACAGGAATACAAAGAACGAATATAAAGAACGAAATATAAAGAACGAAAGCATTCCATAGCACACCCAGCAATAGTACTTACTTGAAGAAAACACTGGATCCGTCAGTCTTCTGTTCAATTAAGTCTGAGAACTTAATGACCGCCTCGCATAATATACGAACATCGTTCCTGCAGTATTCTAGCATTTCACGTTGTAAGTTAAACGTAAGGTCTTTTTCTACACACTCCTTATGCAAAACCTCTAAAGCTTCGCGTTCACTTTCTGATTTTCCTTCATCATCCAAAAGTTTAAATTCTTGCCATGCTCCATCATAATCTTGATTATCCTCAGTATTTAGCAAAAATGGGAAATCTCCCTTTTTTAAACTTTCAGCTAGTCCCATAGTAGTCGGTAATTTTGATAATTTCACGGACATGAATAAATATGTATCTTTAAAAGTAATATTACGTACATTCATCTAGGTAATTTTCGCACCTTGGGTTATTATTTGAGGAGTGATTTGTTCCTTTTCAATAAGTGCAAGCGCAACAAACACGGAATCGAATTTCGCGCCGTTATGCGCCAAGCAAACTTGTATTAAACCTAGGACCTTGCTGGAGAACGTGCTTTACAAAACTTTCAATATTGTAAAACACAAAGTCTCTTTCACCTTGTAAATTACCGCATTGAAAGCATTTGTAATTTTCCTCCATGTGGTTCATACATTTAAAGAGCGGTGTGAAGCGCATATTAGGTTTGGCTGGTGTTCACGTTCACCTTTTTCATTTTCATTCAGTAGCATGGTTTCAATTTCATACATTATATAGCAAAAATCAGTTTCTAATTTTGGTTTCGTCTTCTGTACGAAACAGAAATGATACTCATTAACGTACAACTTGCAGATAGTGCAGAATTGATCTCCACATATATGAGGGTTATTACTCTTTCTTTTTCGGGTATTAACCTTTACACCACACTGTTGACACACTTTAACATAGTAACATACAGGTTTTCCCCTCGTCTTCGTGCTATGGTTATTATAGCATGATTGCGAGGGGAAGGTCCTAAAACAAATACTACAACTAGTAGGTCTCTCATCGTCAGAAGCTTCAAAATCATGGTACTATTCGCAATGTTTGCAAAGGTATTCACACTTATGTTTACTACGACGTTCGTATGGTTTCAAACAATCCCTACAATATCCTACACTCCTTAAAAAGGCCGTAATAGTCTCAATAACATTGAAATGCTGGTCGTGATAAAACAAAAATAATTTGTTTCTGGTTTCAACATTACCACTATAAATCACCTCAGGGTCTCGAGTAGCTGGTTTTAATGCATACACTATAATCTGGATATGATTACCATAATAATCTTGCAATTGATCGAGATCGTTAATATTCCCACCCAAATTCCCAATTTCCTTTTCCCAATTTTTAGGATGTTTTTTCATATATGTAACTTTAACAAAGTGTTTTAAAGCACGTTGCTCGGTCAAGGCCAAAGCTCTTGGTAAACAGTCGTACGAGTTGGCTCCCAATTTAGGCACTGGAATAATGTGTGTTTGTAAGTACTCCTCTAAAGGTAAATACTTATCATTATTCCGCTTTTTCCTTTCGCCTTGTCCGCGAATAGGGTCGGATATGTTAGCCTTAATGATTACATTATCGGCTAACAGGAAAGATTCATTCGAATTGACAACATTCTCAATCGAACGTAAAATGTGTTCAGTAGTTACATGAATTCGTCTACGCCACGGAATAATGACGTCTTTCCCGTTGACGTCATTACTACTTTCAATGCTAAATCCGACCCAGGATTGTGGATCTGCATTAGATAACAAATTATCTAGTGCAAATTGAAAAAGTTTCTCAACATAGCCAGGCGGGGTTAACCTAGAGGATCCGGGTTTTACACGTATGGAGACTTCCCTACCTTTTACTGGAAATTTACCAAATCCGCGTACGCGCTCACCTATAATTTCAAAGTAATCCGCCCCTGTTCCCTCTTGCACTATCTCTGAATTCATATTCTCCTGTTTAACTAACATATCTTTTTCAAGTTCATTAATTGTATTCAATATTTTATCTTCCGTCTTAGGACTTAGGTGCGTTCCCCATCCCCCATAATAATCATAGGCTTGATCACATACCTGATTACCCCCAGGTGAAAATATGCAGTCCGTGTCACAAGAGAAAGTATCTTCATATTCAACATTCGTTGACGTACAAGCAATAGGCATAGAGGGAGTAAATGAAGTAGAAGGTATAGGACTGCAAATAGGTCTTGCCGTAGTTACGAATGTAGTTGCTTGCGTTAATACACACGTAGCTACATTGACAGGAGCAGAACTAGTAGTAGAAGTAGACGACGAAGTTCTTGAAACTGGCATCGAAGTCATAGTGGAAAAAGAAAATGGATCTCCAAAGGAGAGGGAGTACTCGCGGCTGTGGGGGACAATATTCAATGAATCATCTGAATTCATTGAAACATATACTTCTTGAATATTATCTCTCACAACCGGAATTAAACCAAAGAGAAATCAAGATGGGGGTGAAGCATTCTCCCATTGTTCGCGTCAATGGGATCCGTCAATAACATATAATGTTGGAAAGCAAGTCTAGCATTAGAGGGGGAGTTAAAAAAGCCAGCGTTACCTAGTTGTACTAACTCGTTTGCATGAAGACATGCACCAAACAACTTGTTGAAATCAGAGTTGAATAGAAGTCGAACTTCAAACAAAAAGTTAAAAAGGTTACCTGAATTTCTAGGGAGTATTCCCTGCACGGCTAAGCGACACAAGTTGACCCAGGCGAATCCTTTTGCCTTCTCCGTCAAAATCATAAGATCAGCAGATGTAACTCCAGTAGTGCAATCCATTCTTCTTATTCTCAAATAGTACAGCTCCTTATTCAAATATAATTGTAAGTTGATTACAGATAATCAAAACGTCGTTGTTCCTGTAGAGTATACACAAATTAGTTCCTGTTTATTAAAGCAGAATCCCAGCACAATATGAAGTCGATACTATTTCAGAAAAAGTAAATGGAGCACGAGAAAATGAACTATAGAGCACTATAATTTTTCACAAAAATAATTTCAGTACGAAAAAATTTCTTAGCAACTGTTTTCAAAAATTTTTTATAAAAGCTATATTATTAACTACATAGGTGCAAAAAGTGAGTTAATATAATATCAATATACTTCTATAATATGGTTTAATTATTTGATCTTTCTTTACGCATGCGCAGATGTTTATTTAGATTACAATCAACTCAGCGTTCAATACATTCCTCATAAATCTGTTTACACACTGTTGTTCCCCATAATTCTGTGTTTAAATAGGTTCCTCATAAGTCTATGTTTACACACATATATATTCCCCACAACTCGGTGTTTAAACAGATTTCTCATAAGTCTGTTTACACACATATAGATTCCATACAACTCGGTGTTTAAGCAGGTTCCTCAGAAGTCAATGTTTACACACACATACACATACAACTTATATAATACTAAAAACATTCTTTGCACCATATCCCTATGAAAAAATGGATATTCCCAGTAATATAATCTGGATACCCTGATGATAGACTATGATTAGCTTAACATTTACTCTTCACATTTAGTTTGATAAAAGAAATCAAATTACCTTTAAGTTTCGCTCAGCTATAAAAAGAAGGAACAGAACACACTGTAGTCTTCACTCTTCTTCTCAAAACCTAAAAAATAATGAAACGCTTTTCTTGAATATGTCACCTACTTTCATATACGACATAAATGCTCAAAGGAGATAAAATAAAACTTAATTATCCAACAAAATCACAAGTAAAACATTTATCTCATGTATTAGTAACATTGCTTATCCATTCGATATGCTTCTCAAACATTTAAGAGGTAAGACTTCCATTCTAAAGTGTAATAAAAGCACTGTTCCATACCCTTTAAATATTAAAACATCTTATCTTCCAATTATATCATAGATATCTTGAAAATATACTATGAATGATTTTAAGTAAAAATTATTTAGCTTTCATTTTAATTTCCTTCTCGTAACACTTTTAATATATCCCTTTACTGCGACCTTACTCAATTCTTTCACCTTCAATCCCCGACCTAAGGCTTAGATACCTAAAGGTCATAAATAAAAGAAAATTAAAATCAATCCTTCACAATAAAGTTTAAAGACCATAAATAAAAAGAAAAGAGCACTCCAGTACTATTCTATTGGTCCAGAGTTAGACCTTAGCGCGCGAGCATTCATCCTAATTTATGTTTTTCTTTTCAAGGTTTTTTCCTCAGTCACACTACGCAAATGTGGTGCTGACACATTTAATATAGATTTTCGCCATCATTTTCCTGAATCCTTTCCCCTCCTCTACCCTCGACCTGGACCTTAGATATCTAAAGGGCATAAATAAAAGAAAAGGACATACGTGTAACTTTCGATACCTTATGCATTTAATCCCAGGAGGTGAAAATCCTAGGTTCCTTTTTTTTAAAAAAGTTTTTCCTCACTCACATTAAGCGAAAGCACGAATAATATCCTCAATATATATCCTGACTAACATCTTACATCCTTTCCCTCTCCTCTATCCTCCGTCCTAAGCCATAGATGCTCAAAGATCATAAATAAAAAATGAAATTTACGTTCGAACTGAAGTCTATACCTTATAAATAAAAGAAAACAATATCCGTATAGTATTCAATAGGTGGTAGGTCTGATTCCTTCCGGTTGATTATCTTCCAATTTTCCATGATATTTCCGTAAACACACCAGGAAAATATCGGGATGGTGCCTTCCATCTAAGCCCTGCCTAAAATCTTCCAGCACCCTTTCCCCTCCTCCATACTCCGCCCTGAGTCATAGATACCAAAGATCATAAATAAAAGAAATCAATTTTAAATTCAAACTAAACTCGTATCAGACAAATGTCCAGATGATGCCTTCAATATAAAATCTAAAATCTTGTCTAAAATCTTCCACCATCCTTTCCCTCCTTCATCCCCCGCTCTAAGCTGTAGATGCCCAAAGGCCATAAATAAAAACAATCAACTTTAAATTCAAACTAAACTCGTATCAGACAAATGTCCAGATGGTGCTTTCAATATAAACCTTGTCTAAAATCTTCCACTATCCTCCATCCCCCGCCCTGAGCCATAGATACCCAAAGACCATAAATAAAAGAAATCAGTTTTAAATTCAAACTAAAGTCGTATCAGACAAATGTTCAGATGGTGCCTTCAATATAAACCTTGCTTAAAATCTTCCACCATCCTCCATCCCCCGACCTGAGCCATAGATACCCAAAGACCATAAATAAAAGAAATCAATTTTAAATTCAAACTAAACTCGTATCAGACAAATGTTCAAATAGTGCCTTCAATATAAAGCTTCGCTAAAATCTTCCATCATCCTCCATCCCCCCGCCCTGAGCCCTAGATGCTCGAAGACCATAAATAAAAAAAATCAATTTTAAATTCAAACTAAAGTTATATCAGGTAAATACCCGGATGATGTCTTCAATATAAGCCATGCCCAAAATCTTCCACCATCCTTCATCCCCCACCCTGAGCCGTAGATGCCCAAAGGTCAAAAATAAATAAATCAATTTTAAATTCAAACTAAACTCGTATCAGGCAAATGCCCGGATGGTGCCTTCAATATTAATCTTACCCAAAAATCTTCCATCATCCTCCATCCCCCGCCCTGAGCCGTAGATGCCCAAAGGTCAAAAATAAATAAAAGAAATCAAATTTAAATTCAAAGTACCACACTAAAGTCCAGCAGAAAGCACTGTTTGAAATCCTTTAAAATACTAAAATAATAGTTTATGAAATCCCCCAAAAACCTATTTTTCTTAAAAAAATATTTACCTTTGTTTGAAATTTCCTTCAATAATCACCACACAATAAAACGCTTATTTCAAAATCTATTGTCAAGAACTTTTTTTAAAAAAAGCTTTCAAAGTAAAAAATATTCTTAGAGTACGATATAATAAGTTTGATCTTACACTAAAGAATGAAAATTTAATCGACCATCCTAGCATTATATAGAAATACCTTATCTGCCTCCTACGCATGCTCCATACACAAACTGAAACTTTATCCCAACACATCATATATAAAATAACAAATGATGTAGATTGAATGCAAAACATTTTAATCACCAAGGCACATGATCTCTATATCTTTATACAAATTGGTTTCACATTTACAACGCATAAACAACCGTTTGTCATCAGGAAAAGCTATCTCTTTCCAAACAGAAATCAGTTCACAATACGTACTTTAATCTAGTCACTTTATGTGCACTTCTATGTTTGAACTAAAATCCTACCTTAGTCACTTTTCAAGTTAAGATATCTCATATGTAGAATTCACATAAACAAATGATTAACTTTACTGAACCAACAGCTACAAGGAAAAGAACTCAAACTATGTACACATGATATACACAATTTATACATTATTCATACAAGATTTCTGTCTCATTAATGTACATATAGTGTAGTAACATCAACAAGTAAAGAGGATTGAACCTTTTCCCAATAAATGAAATCACGTCTCATACCGATAACATATAGTCAAGTTTACTTCTGACTAAAGTGACCTTTGCAAGTCAAACAATGATTCGTTACTCAAAGTTTAATCATCAAACGAGAAAGATAGTATTTTCTGTGTTCATTATCATTTTAGTTACATCCCGAAGAAGGTATATTTCATCTCTCCTCCATCAAAAATAATAAAAAAGTATTCCTTAATACTTTAATTTTTCTAAGTAACTTTTCAGTATTTTCTATCTCTAACCTATAACCATTTAACATAAAAACGACTGCTCTAGCAAATTCGTCGCTATCTGCCAATGTTTATATTTTTATACATGTATAGTCAGAATTGTAAGGGTAACGTCTAACTATAAAATTTTCATAAATAAAAAGCTAGTCTCAAACAGTATAATATTTAATATGTCCGCCCATGAAAGGAGCTCATCCAAACGTGTAAAGGGCACTAAAGCTATCAGAAGTGCAGCCATAGAAGGGCCCATTTCCAAACACCCGCCAAAGGTAATAATATTTTTCAATTTTCTGAATCATTCTTTCCTGACAGCTTTCTAATCATATAGGAGGGTAGTCATTAAAGCTATCAGGGGTGCAGCCATAGAAGGGCCCATGTCCAAACACACCTTAAAGGCAATAATATTTTTCAATTTTCTGAATCATTCTTTCCTGACAACTTTCCAATCATATAGGAGCGCACTCACTAAAGCTATCAGGGGTGCAGCCATAGAAGGGCCCATTTTCAAACACATGTCAAGGGCAATCATATTTTCAAATTTCTGAATCATTCTTTCCTAACAGCTGGTCAATATATTCATTATTTTTTCTGATATTCCAGCAAAATGCTACGGTAAGGACACGTGACGGTCTGTGATGTCATCAACCTCTCATTTTTTTAAGATGCCCGCCTAATACTACGCTAAGGTCACGTGATGCTCTCTGACGTCCCATAATCAGCCAATCACAACCCTTCACCACTGTGACATCACAAACTCTCGACCAATCAGAAGCCTCAAAAACGTCTAACAAAGTCTGTCCTCTTCTACTTGGCATGCTGATTGCTATAAGAATTGCACAAACAAGACGATGATGGAAAGAACTAGAAGATCGTTTGGAAAAAAGCAACTGGAAACCCCCACTACACATGATGGAAACTCTGAGGCTACAAAATCATACATTACAAGATCACAAACACCCACTTATGACAAAACAAAGTATTTCTTCTGCGACGAAGAAGAAAAACGAAGAAATCCGCTGTATGCCATCGCCTACGGTCGATCCGGTAGTCGTTTGAAAGAAGCAGTACGTTTGTCAAATAATGAAGTATTCAAAATACGATTAAGTAACTGCACTGATCCTGGATATGCTCATGCACAGGATATATCCTATCACAAGTGTTGCTGGAATACTCATGTTGTTAACGTCTTGCGGAAAACCGAAGGCAAGAAGGATTCTCGTCTTAGCTCTGTAAGTGAAGAGGCTACCAAAACAGAATGTATTTATTCACTAAGCAAATTCCTTCATGAACGTCGTGTTGCATTAATGGGTGAGGTAGAGAAACTTTATAATTCCATTGCCAAAAGCAATAATTTGAGTGATGATAAACTTCTGACTAGAAAACAATTGAAAGTCTTGATAGAGGAAGAATTGGAAAATGTTGGTGTTGTGTTTTCCAATCCAAAGACGAAGAACGAGTCTCAAAGAATTTCTTTAAAGATTACAAATGATATTACTCTAGCTAACGCTGAGCAGGACTCAGATGATGTTGGAAGACATATAAAGATTCTTCTTGAAGCAGCAGACGTTTTCAGAAAATATGCTTTGCAAAGTGAAAAGTGGTCGTTTACTGGGACTATAGGTGAAACTGATGTAAAGAACCCCAAAATGCTGTTACCGTCCATACGATTCATTTTATCTTATGATGTAAAGAACAGTAGCGGCCCGTGACATACAAAGCAGGTGAGGCACTGAAAGAAGTAACATTTCACAAACCAGAACTTCACTGGATATTAATATTCTGTTTATTTAGTTATATAATTTATATTGATCATTGTCACTGATATGGCATAATTTTCGGAGTTAGCTAGTCTGAATTTGTGTCATGACATGAATAGGCAAGAATGAGCTACGACAAAATGGATGAGGAAGTAATGATTAGAATCTCTACACTTAATATTTACAAGAGTTCACTTATTGGGTCTGAGGGCAAACACTGTAACAGCCAGTCGTAACAGCGATTTACTTCGTAGCAGAGTTGAGCCTGCCGTTCTGGAACAACGTCCTGCGGGTTTGGCACTAAATTTTGGGATATGTTTTGGGCCACTTTTCTTCTTGAATTGCACTATTATGATTTTCGAAAAGTGTTACCGAGCGGCTGTAGCTCAGTTGCTAGAGCGTTGACTTCGCATTGGGGAGATCCTGAGTTTGATACCAGAGGCCGACACTGACTTAGATATTTTTCAGGGATTTCCCCAGTCATACCAAGCAAATGACAGGATTGTATCTTTAACTTAGACCTTGCCTGACTTCTTTCGCATCATTTCCCCTATTATATCCTTGCCTGAGCATAGATGCCTAAAGGCTATAAATAAATTCAATTCCAGAAATGTTGCTTCGGACACGTAAAATCAATCAAAACTAAATATAATTTTAAAACACGTCATTTGAGCTTTTAATTTATTTATTACATTTAGGCAACTTTGCCTTAGGCCTTAAAACACTTCATATTGGGAATGTAGCATCTACATAAACATATGGTATGTGAAAAATATAAGTTAAAAAAAATATTCATGTGATCGGAAAGTCGCAAAAATGTACTTGCCTAAAAATTAAACTTAAAATGCTAAAATAAAACTGAAAATTAATCAATTACTCACGTTGTTTGAAGAGGAAATCAATTCGTCGATCCTTGCGTCTTGGTGTGATGACATCATCATACCAGGATGGTTGTTTCATTAATTGCAAAAGCAATTCCTTTTCGATTGAAATGGTTGATATCGCAGTTAGTCTGTCTTGGGTCATTGTCGTTCTTGTTTGGGTTTCAATTCTATTCAAACAAGAGAAGCTTCTCTCAACAGAAGCACTCGTTGCTGGAATAGTTGCAATGAGAGCGAACAGTTTGTAGGCCTCAGGGATTAAGTCGCACATTCCGTCGTCAACTATGCGTTTTAACAAAGTAGACAACTCAATATTTTGAAAGATGTCCCTGTACTATTTCAAGTTCGGTGCGTAAATAGGCAGTGTTAAAATATGATCCACATGTTTAAATCAACGATTTCAATGCGCTGGTTGGGAATTTGGTGGTGTAAGTGATGAATCGACTTGTATCTGCCAGCTGCAGAAACTCCAGTTTATCCAAATCTGAGAACCTAAGTTTCAGTAGATTTTTCACTGTGTCAATTATCTGAATGAATATTTGTCTATACTTCAAAGATTTATTTTGTATCTCACTGTCAATGTGTGCTGGATTTCTCAGGCTACCACTACTTACGCTCTCCTTTTCGGCTCGTTCTATATATTCCGTAGCTTTATTGTCGTTTCTAACTTGTCTAAAAATTGGATACACTCTTGTACTTCCTTTATACACAATTGTATATCGGAAAGTTTCTTGTGAAGGACAGTGTACAAGGAATAAGTTTTGACAAAAATATCACTAAAAATGACAAGAAGAAAAACAAATTCAAAATCTTCCAGCTTTCTCTTAAACCCTTCCGCTTGCTGAATAGCTTTTTAATTTGTTTCGAGACGCATTATTTCGCCAAACCCTTCAACCAACTTCGTTCTCTCGTTACAGATTGTTGACAATATTTTAGAATTTGAATTCCATCTTATTTCAGTGTGAGTTGGCACTCGCTTACCCACAATACATTCTAACACAGATGACCGTTTTGATGATTTATGAAAGAAACCCGGTATACCCTAAGTGTCGAGAAAAATAATTTAGCAGCATAAATGTTTTTGCAACTCTGTTGTAACACTAAATTTAATCGATGCGCAAAACAGTGAGTAAAGATTGCTTGAGGAGCAAACTCGCGCATCCAAGCATGGATATCACTAATTTCTCCTGAAAGAGCACTGGCAGCATCGTATGTTTGCGCAACGAGTTTTCCCTGAAATCATATTTACTAAGAAGACTGACAAGCAAATCGCACATCACTTCAGCAGATTTATCTTCCCCGAGTTCATGAAATCCTAAAAAACTTCTTGAATGTTACCTTCTAAGTCTACAAACCTAACGATAACTGAACACTGCGCTTTGTAGGCTTTGTCCGTTGTTTCGCCCACCTGACATGAAAAGAACCTAGTTTTAGCATTTCTTTCCTGAATAGCGTTGGCCAATACTTCTTCACCTATACACTCTATTAATTCATTTTGCGTATTCTTTGATAGACTATCGAAATGGCCCAGAATTTGCCAATGAGATTTTCATTCAGTTTTACGGCTCAACGTAAGTTCGAAAACTTCTCTGAAATTACCCCGATTTAAAGAATCCCTTGACTCATGGTGAACACGAAACGGCAGTTCTTATTTACACAAAACACACGTTAAGTCAATTAGCTTCTTAAAAATTTCTCTATTTTTAGACACATTATTGTTGAACTCTAGTTTCCTTTGCTTTTCATGCTCATTGAGTTGTTCTAATGTGGTTGCAGTTTCTTTACTAATTTGTTTCAATTCGATGAAATTGTTAATGTGTTCTTTAGATTTAGAATGCATTTCCAAACCTCGTGACAAATTTTTCAAATCAAAATATCCCTCACAACACCAAACATTTTTCTTCACGCTCAGTAAGAAACAGGGTCAACAAAATAATTTACCTACTGTAATACTGCCACATAACCACTTGTGAACATTATACCACAATTTCTTAAGTTATTGCTTTTTTTCCGTCAGCCTTTATTACGGACAAATCTGGAGTGGGACGTCCTTTATTGAGAACTTGTCGCTGTTCCATCTCATTTCGTCTCGAGAACGGCGTGTTCAAGAGAGAAACAATAACATCAGAACTATTCATGTTGTAAATACCAAGTTAATATAAATATATAAAAATATCAACACATACCGAAACAGCACAGAGAAACCACGTGAAAGAAATGTAATGTATAAACTTATGAAAAAGAAAACCACACTTTTCGAAGACACTCCGCGAACAGACCAGTGAGACCAGGGCGGCACAGTCTTAATTTCGGATATCCTCGGACGCGTTCGACAGAACCTGACGATGACGTCACTCGCAGGATAAGCACTAAGGAAGCACGATATACAGCGTAATGAAACCTGTACTTCACATAATTTCATTTTGTTATTAATGAACAATTTACTCATATATTTTTTCTCAAGGCCTATAATTTCAAGCTTTAAATATATAGGGGTCTATGTACATAAATTTTATCATAATATCGTTTTACAAATATGTGCAGATTGGACAATAGAGTCTACGGCGTTATTCTCGTTCCAAGTCTATAACTCGGAAAATATTTAACTTAGAGCTTTGGAGAGAAAATAGAGAGAGAGAGAGAGAGAATAAGTGCATATGCGCAATTGAATTATGATACTGGGAACCAGTGACGTCCAAGAAATATCTCTACGGCGTATCAACTTCAGAATTTGTAATTAGTTTTTCATTTAATTTGATTGGAATCTATACAAAAAACAACTTTTTTGAGGAAATATTCTGTTTCATATTTCCTACGGTTTGACAGCTCATTTTGATGCACCAATATTATGTCAGCAGCTTTGTCCGTCACCAATAACTCAAGAACAATTTCAACGCTAACTAACTGATTCCCTACACACTTTTCAGGCTTAGGAATGACAGAATTGTTAAATTTCTGGATTTTGCAATGTTTAAAATCAATGAACACTCACCTTGTCAGTATGGATAAGATTTTAATTTTCGTAAGGGTTACAATGAACACTCCTTTAACCTTTATGTCCTAATAAAATGAACAGTTTGAAACCCCTAGTATTTACATCAAAACTCTTAAATAATAATAAAAAAGCAGCTTTCTGAGAGTTGTAGACTGTAGTCTGAAGAAGGAAGTGGTATACTTCTGAAGCTGTTACGTTTTAATTTCCTTTTGTTATTAATTAAATAATATCAGCCTTGTCAGAAAGCTATGTTTCTCTTTATTCAATGTTGTTGTAATATCTAAAACTCTTAACGTGGAGAAATTTAAAGAAGACACACACAGATGAGAAAAAAATTTACTGTATGTGGGATCATTATGAACACATTTTTTGTTATACCTATTCAACTGCTTTGAATGTCAATAACAACAACAAAAACAATAATAATAATATCATTAAAATGTTTCACCATGCTCATTTTGTTGAAATATTCCATATCATGTAGCTCAAGTGTTTAAGTTGTGTCAGTTCATCATGAATTCTAGTAATGTGACCATTTTCTTGCTTTATTGGCATTTCCAAGATTTTATTTTATTTTCAAATTTAAATACCTAATTCGAATGAAAGTTTATGTTTTGACCTAACGTACAACTTTTTAATTTACTAAAGGAAGCTTTGCACATAGTAAAGTAATAATATTTTTCATTACACTGCATTTTGTACTAAAATTTTCTGCAGGATGGTACGAACGAAATGCACTTTCCATATCTTTTACGGTTTGAAGGAAATCCGAAATCTGAGTGGCTTGGTTTTTAAAGTCCAGTTCGCGACATTATATCTATCCAACTTTTACAGAACATGAGGAAGTTTATCAGAACGAGACGTTAGTTTGAATCCATATGACGGCATTTGTGTGCTAAATAAACCGCTAGATAACAAAGTATTTGAATTTGATTTGAGTTTTATTTTAGGGTCTTTAGGCAACTTTGGCTCAGGTTGTATGGATGAGGGAATGAAGAAAGATGAGATGAGAGAATTAGTGGAATGAAGAAAGTGTGAGGAAACGGGAGAAAACTCTCACACGCGGTGTTTCTCTTCCACAAAGCCCAGATTTTATGAGGTGGGATCGAATGGATGACCCCAAGCACCAGAGGTGAGCGCTCTACCACTGAGCCACCGCATAACGAAGTCCTTGTTCTGAGCAGTAATCAGTTGGTATATAAGGAGAAAGTGGCAAGTAACAAAATCCTTTGGAAACTTAAAATAAGTTATGCCTTCTGTCTTTCTTTCCTCTTTTTTTTTTGACACGAAGCAACTGCACTTTTGCAAGGGGCGTCCTTGTAAAGTATTGTTTTACGTGCGTTTGACAATTGAGTACCTACTACGTCCGTAGGCCTATGTACACGTTAATAGGTCACTGAAACCACACTAAAAACAAAAAGTACACACACACATTTAAAGAATAGTAAAGCCTGCAATTACACTCCAAACATACGTGTTGTTAAGTTTTCAAACCTCTCAATGCACTCACAACGTTTACTTCTTTCCTGCGAATGACGTCAGTGGTTGGTTCCGCCTACGACCCTTATTTTTCAGCTTCGGGTGGGAAGACTGCGCTACTTTCTTAGTATATCATACAAGTACTTTGAGTGAGACCAGGGGGTAGCAGTTACCGTTTGGATGTTTCCGTCGCTTCTCGGCTCTGAGGCCTGTGACGTATACAAGGGTACGCGGGTCCTCAGAGTACGGCTCTCATCCGATAGTTCGGCGAAGTTTGTATGTTTACGCCAAATACTATTTTTTTTTATGATAAGTTAACGATTTAGGTTTGTATATATTCGAATCTATGTAACGCGTATTTGGTCCTATTAGTTCTTTTAATATAGATGGTTTGCCTCCCTTTCTTTAGAAAATATCTGTTCATATATAGTTCAA
Organism: Lepisma saccharinum; assembly: GCA_022664845.1. Taxonomy (NCBI): domain Eukaryota; kingdom Metazoa; phylum Arthropoda; class Insecta; order Zygentoma; family Lepismatidae; genus Lepisma; species Lepisma saccharinum. The sequence goes on from JAGDQP010001670.1 coordinate 53,805, forward strand.
GTTAAACATTGAAACACACAAAATCAAGTGACTACTTGGTAGAGGTACTTGGAAAACTCAGCGACGATGAAAAGATAAGTATAAAGATGATTTTCCAAGTTTTAAATGTTTTTCATGAAGGGTTTATATATAGGAAGTATAGGAAGAAATATATATTATGTAATTCATTTCCAAAGATTATAAAGACAGATAAAAAAAACCTTACTTACATAACGCTGCGCAGAGGAAAACGTTAACTTATTTTTGAAATAAAAAGGACAATCTAGAATAAAACTTAACAGTCGCACACCAACTCTAAATTTGTACCAATAAAGACGAAGG